>JAPFBL010001205.1:0-73315 GCA_026182355.1 Hermatobates lingyangjiaoensis | reverse complement strand
AATGAACGTTATGTTTATATACTCAAGAAATTTGACATTAAGTTACTTATAATAAAGTAGAGTGTAGGCCACTCCAGATTTTTTTTCATTGTTTACATTGACTTAGAAATTTTTTGAGCGATTCCACTGAGATAAAATTTATATTTATAAAGGAACAATTTAAATTGTTTATTGACTTATATGAGATGTAAGAGAAATAATATTGTTACATGCAAAAAAAACACCGCCAATAAACATAAATAAATTACCTTTGTCTTCCATGGCATGATGGATTTGTCTCATAAAATGCTTTAATAAATCTATATATTGCACTCTTGAGCAAAACTTAATATCAGTTACAATTACATTATAATTGTGAGTGTAGTACCTTTCCATGATATTGAAATGTAATGAATGGACTCTTTCCTCAAGAAAGAGGACTTATGTTTGTTGAAAAATATCCAATTTTTTTACCACTCTAATCTAATAGTTCATATTTATTATTTTCAAAAATTAGAAGCTCCCAACTATAAAAAATTTAAATTATTTTGAATAGCTGGCTTTGACTTCGATTTGAGTATGTAAACTGGCTAATTACTAATATATTTATTCTCAATATACATTCATAGCAAACTTAAACAGAGTACAGAAGGCAGGAAAAGGATACCACTCACTCAGAAAAAATTCGTATATATGATATTTGACAAAGGGGAAGGAAAATGATCTTATTAAATACTAAGAAGCCATAAAATTCCCAGTATAATAATTCTATAAAAGACCGAAAATGTAAAAGATAATTCAAAATTGAAATCTTTAGTTTAGAGATTAATAAATGTAATTATCGTACTACTTTAATTATAATTCATCTTAAAGCAACATTTTTTCTTCAATTTTTATTATGTTTTTCAGAGAAAGTAAGGGTATTTTCCTGTTTAAAATTTGAGAATTTTACTTTAATATTCAATGTAGAAGGATGTCAAGTAAACGATGTAAGAAATCCACTGGCTATTTGAACAGAGGCCATGTTCTCTTGTAGGAGAATATTTCGTATCAAGAAATGTTCACTTTGGTTTTTCAAAAATGTTATTACTGCTGTCGTTATACAAATGAAATTATTTGCATCAGCTGTGTGATGTACCAAGCTTATATATTGATATGTCCTTCAATCACTATCTGTACTACCTCAGGAATGAAAGACTAATAATCATACCCATTTAGATGTTTACATTATGCTTAAATGAGACGTTATATATTATATACTCAAGAAATTTCATATTAAGTTACTTATAGTAAAATTGAGTGAAATCCACTCCAGATTTTTATTATTATAAAAGTCACAATAGTGTAAAAAAGAAAATACGTTATTAGAGATAGTGAATTTGATATTAGAATTTGGACGCACTGTTATCATTTAGCTCCAACAGATCTTAATCTCTCACCAACTCAATATAGTTTCTTTTATTTTAATCTGTTCATGCTGGTTTTCTTCTTTCTTTTTTTTTCAAAGAATTGATTTATTTATAACATACGAGTATAAAGTGATAAAAATAAACATTTTACAGATTATTTTAAATAGTAGCTGAAATATTGTTATAAGGATTTTAATTATAGGTATTAAATAACTTAGCTTATGATAATATATAAAAACGTTCTAAATTATTGCTTATGTTTCATCAGTTTAATGTTATATAAGTTAATGGTGACTACTGTTACTATATTTAGTTTTCATTCAAAATGTTTATTTACCCAATGTCTTTGAGATACATACTGAGTCACTCAGTCGGATTTTTTTTTATTTTAACATTACTGAAATATAGATATAAATGAACATCAAGTTTTTAAGAAATTTTCATATATGAGCTCAAGGAAATACGGTTTTTACTTTAATTACTATTGAAATCTAGAAATCGTGAAAAAGAAATACGGGTTTTCATGTTTTGAAGGCTACTTCCGGGTAACCACTGCACACAGCCAAGCAGCGACACATCTGCACAGCACAGACGTCCTGGACTCTCGAATGCACCCGCTGCGCTATCACCCTTCAATTAAAACGCACCCTAGTTGCATTAACCGCGATGTGACACAGAGAAGGACAACCACTCTCACAGAGAAGCCACATGTCTTCTAGTCAGGCGGTACCACTATATCGTTGATATGCTAAGCGTTTGCGGTACTCGTGAAAAAATAAATAAATATTCAGCTTTTAAAGTATTGACGTGCGCACAAGTCTCTAGGAACCACTTACGATAATTCCTTGATAAAGTTGTATTGGGAAGATATCAATTCTTATACCTTATAATTAGCAATTATATGAATTAGCGATTCTAGTTTTTACGCATAACTGTAATTGATTATGCGTAAATAAATAAACTAGAACATAACACTAAAACCTCAGATTAGTTGAGATTATTATAAATATAATTCATTTGTTTAAACACCCGTCTGAATGAATGAATACTTTGACATAAATGTCATAGATAACTGTCTGAAGGAGGATGCTCGAATGACACTTGGGTAATAGATGGTATTTATGAGGACCTCGTCTTGAGAGTAGTATTAAATGTATTTTCCCGCCTAAACGCCTCGTTGTCCTTGTATTGTTTTCAGTACATCTTCAATTTTACTGTACCTCGTGACTTACAATACTCAGTGTATAAAAACTGACTTACACTTTTCAATTGAACAGCCATTCATCATTTTAAAAGAATAAGGGCAAGGTCTGAAACTGAATGCTTAGAACAAACATTTGTGTTCTAAAATACATATACATATAAAATAATTACAACTTAATCTGTAGAATTCAAGCAGAGTTCTTTTTCCCTAAAGCCACATACCACGAAATTACTACCATTTCCCCAATCGTTGCGCAGTAAACACAGGCTATCGTATAGTGTGCGTGAGCGTGATTTTAACTTCTAGTTTCATTTTTATTATTTAGACTTGCCTACATTTTGAATTGATCTATTTTTAAGTGAATTTTCATAAATAACGTACTTATGGAATTTTAATCTATACAAGGAATAAAGATAGTTATTTTGTATAAATGAAAAAAATCGGTATAATTCTTAGATATTATTAGAATATCTAACAGTACATTTAGAAGAAGATATATAATAAAAAAAGATATTATAACAAGAATATATTATATATATATATATATATATAATGATTTCACATAAACACGTGAAATAACAAACAAATATCAAACCACAATAAGAAATGGGAAAACAAGACTAAGATCTTTCAACCGTAACAAGTGGTCTTCGTCAGAGACAAAAACCCTGGTTAATTGGATTTTGACTATGACGAAGAACGCTTGTTAAGGTTGAAAGATCTTAGTCTTGTTTTCCCATTTCTTATTGTGGTTTTATCATATATATATGTGTATATATATTATATAATATATATATATATATATATATATTTATAAAATCTTTACAAAGATATTGCAAGAATGTAAGAATTCAAGAATAGATATATCTTAAAATATATACAAGATATATATCTTGAACATTCTTAGTAACTATCTATGAATCAACAAAAGCATCGAAGTAATGAAGGTTAAATTAGAGATATATTTCTATCTTCAATAAAATAATAAAATATCGTGAAGAATAAACGGAATAACTATTCAGAAGTCATGTTTTATTGATGAAGTTGAAGGAAAAGAGACAAATAATTTCAAGGATCACTGTAAGCATAGAAATTAGATATTTAGGTTATGAATTTCAAAACGGAATGATAAAGAAGATTTCATTTCGTAGGCAAAATGATATTATGAGACAGACAAAGTTATTCAATACTTGAAATGAAACAGAATGGTCCAGATTATTGCGTTTCAGATTCCAATCTATATCTATGAATTTAAAATCAAAAGAACTATACGACTGTGGGGGGGTAGAATAAAATGTCAAAACGGCGGAAACAATTTCAATTGTAAGATGAAAACAGATAAATTTCATAAAAGCAGAGAGATCTAAAAAGTCAGATACCTGTTTAATTCGATACTAGTAACGAAAAAATTACATTATGACAGTTATGAAAAATTTTAGATTTTTATTATAACTTTTTGAAATTGTTATTAAAGATAAAGTTGCCCAACATATAGGACAACAGTTTCTTCATTGTTTAAAATTACTTAACCACATCTCCCAATACCGATCATAATTTTATCAGAATGTATTTATTTTTGATAGTTACCGTTGAGTTTCATTGTAAACTTACAATATAAGGCATTCACTTTATTTGAATGATTAATAATTATATTATATCAGTTACAATTAATTAAGCAATATGTAATTATTAATTAAAAGTAAGTTTACCTTTAAAATGTCTTTAACGCAGACTTGATGAGTTAAATCCGGTTAACTTACAAACTGACAGTCCAATGACAAAACAAGCAAATACCTGAAACATAATATATTTATTTAAAAGAGTGGCTTGTAAAATTTCATAGACTAACACTGTTGGAATATAAATGCATTAAATAAACATAACAGTATATTAATATATTAAAAAGATACTTTTTTTGTTTATTGTTAGCTGAAATCTAATCATTAGATACTATATAATAAATTAAAAGGTTAAAAGTATAAGACGTATATATTTAATTAATGTTAGATAGTTGTATCCTTTAATTAATTAAAGAATTTCATTAATTAATAAATAAATAAATAAATAAACAAATTAATTGAAAATCAAATGGCTTAGTTTATTTGCATTTATATTCTGCATATTAAATGTAATAACAAAGATTTAAAACTAATAATTTATATATAATGTAATGAAATTTTCATTAATGTAATGTCATTGTAATTAATGAAAATAAAATAAGGCTTCCAAAGCATAAATATATACTTTTTCCTGTGTACTGAAGATAGGTTATAAGATTGCTGTAAATATATATTCTGAAAAAATATATTAATTATTAGCCAGTTTTGCATACTCAAATCAAATTCAAAACAGGCTTTTCATTATAATTTAAAACTTTTATAGCTGGAAACTTAATTTTCTTAAAAATAATAGATTGAACTACCATACTCGTGCTTCAATATTACCCAAACATGTATTATTTGTACACGTAAGTAAAACTACATGTGATATTAAGCTTTATTCAAAGCTAAATTGTAACATATAGATTGATTATAGCATTTTATTAAACAAATACAACATACCATGAAAAGCATCATAAATTATATGTTGAATTTGTTTGGTTTATCTAGTTTGTGGACTTGTTTTATTTAATTAACAATAATCAAAAGAATACTACTTAATATTCAACTATTAAGCATTAAAAATACAAAAATAAGTTAAAAAGGATTTTGTACTTACTAGTTGAAGTATTATTTAAGGAATTAACTTGTTAACATAATAAACACAATGTGAAGAACCAAACTAGAAGTGGTAATGGCGGGCGCCATCATTTAGAATGATTCAGCTAAACAATGCCATCTAAATTATTTCCTTTTAAAATAGTCCCCTTCTATCAGTGTTTCCTAAAGTTGTCTGAATATTCAATTTACGCATAATGTATATTATCTATCAAAAGTTTATGATAGGAATGCGCGTATCTATCAAATTATTAAAATAATTTATTTATTATTTTATTTTTTATCAGTCTATTTTGTAATGTAAATTGTTTTTTATGTATTTTGTTAAACGATTAACTATGAAACTTTGTCAAAAAACTTGAACATAAAATTAGTAATTTACAAAAATAAATTAATGAAATTCCGATTATCACAAAGGTAATATAGCTATAAAAACCGTAGATTCATCTTAGAATAGTGGACCAATAGTTTGAGTCCATATATATAACATATATACAGCAAATAAACATATACACCATATATACAACACATATATAAAAGCATTAATAAAAAGATTTTGCATAAGCACGTGAAATAACAATCAATGATCAAACCACAATATGAAATGGGAAAACAAGACTAAGATCTTTCAACCGTAACAAGCGGTCTTCGTCAGAGTCAAAAACCCAACTGATTAGTTAACAGTTGACCCGACTGACCAAATTGGTCAGTTGGGTTTTTGACTCTGACGAAGAGTGCTTGTTATGGTTGAAAGATCTTATTCTTGTTTTCCCATTCCATATTTTGTGGTTTATCATATAACAATATATAAGGCAGTGGATTCGACAAATCATTGTTATTCTATCAATCAATGGCAAAAAAATTAAATAGAATATTTAAAAAGAAAAAAACTTTATTCCTTTTATAAATGATATTATGGTTCGTCAGTTTTTGAAATCCTTTAGCAAATACGTTTAAAAAAAATGGATAAAACTAACTCTTCGTTAATGAAGGAAAAGCCCACCACGTTTACATCCCTTTCAAAACAAAATTAATATGATTTGAAAGAAAAAAAAATTGGAGACGTCAACGAAAAAAAAACATCAAAAAACGACTTCGGAACTCAGAACATGTATTCTGTTCAAATCTCGATATCAAATTTTTTCATCAGCATTAACCATACTTATATCGAATTTTATGAAAAGAGAAATTCAGTTTATGCGTTTTTACATTTCCATAATACAATAAACACATGCAGTTCAAGAGCTGCAGTACACTAACGATATGTTTGTGATATTTGGGTTTAGTAGTTTCAGTATTTCGCGATTTTATGAGATTCCTGTAGGCAAATGCAAGACTTGAAATACTGTTTGTTCTATGCGTTTTTACGTTTACTTAATTAAATAAACGTATGCAGTCGAGCAGCTTCTGAACACTAGTGATATTTGTGTTACGGGTTTGATACTGTAATTATTTCGCGAGACTCCTGCAGACAAAGACAGGACTTGGTATACGTATTCGTTTTTACGTTTACGTAATTAAATAAACGTATGCAGTCGAGCAGCTTCTGAACACTAGTGATATTTGTGTTACGGGTTTGATACTGTAATTATTTCGCGAGACTCCTGCAGACAAAGACAGGACTTGGTAAACGTATTCGTTTTTACGTTTACGTAATTAAATAAACGTATGCAGTCGAGCAGCTTCTGAACACTAGTGATATTTGTGTTACGGGTTTGATACTGTAATTATTTCGCGAGACTCCTGCAGACAAAGGCAGGACTTCGTAAACGTATTCGTTTTTACGTTTACGTAATTAAATAAACGTATGCAGTCGAGCAGCTTCTGAACACTAGTGATATTTGTGTTACGGGTTTGATACTGTAATTATTTCGCGAGACTCCTGCAGACAAAGGCAGGACTTGGTAAACGTATTCGTTTTTACGTTTACGTAATTAAATAAACGTATGCAGTCGAGCAGCTTCTGAACACTAGTGATATTTGTGTTACGGGTTTGATACTGTAATAATTTCGCGAGACTCCTGCAGACAAAGACAGGACTTCGTAAACGTATTCGTTTTTACGTTTACGTAATTAAATAAACGTATGCAGTCGAGCAGCTTCTGAACACTAGTGATATTTGTGTTACGGGTTTGATACTGTAATTATTTCGCGAGACTCCTGCAGACAAAGACAGGACTTGGTAAACGTATTCGTTTTTACGTTTACGTAATTAAATAAACGTATGCATTCGAGCAGCTTCTGAACACTAGTGATATTTGTGTTACGGGTTTGATACTGTAATTATTTCGCGAGACTCCTGCAGACAAAGACAGGACTTGGAATACTGATCGTTCCCCTCATTTACTCATTAACAATTGATGATGCAGTGATGATGAGCGCTATATGCTGTTGATAGGGGTATTAGAGAAACTATACGAGAAGTACTCTGAATTCAATGAATTCGTTTCGTAAGTCTAGAGCAGTGGTCGGTAACCTGCGTCTCCGGAGCCGCATGCAGCTCTTTCATCCTAACACTGCAGCTCCAAGTGCCTTGTGAAAATAAATTACTTTAAAAAAGTATTATTATTTGTGTTAGTTATTTTTTTAGTGTTTTAGTTCTAAATTGGAAGATCTTTATGCGATCTTGAAATATTAAATGTTAAAATATTTAAAAAAATTGATATTTTATTGTCTTTTTGTAGCTGAAAATAAACGTCATGCTCGCGAAAGCCAGTATTCCCGAACGCCATCTCAACTTTCAACCCCAACAAGGCCAGATATGGAGAAATCTAAGAAAAGAAAAATATCAGAGGAAAATAGATCGTTCAATGATGCTTTGGCAGATTCATTTGCTTTCACCTCCAACGAGAGTGGTCTACTTTTGTTTGCTACATGGATTATTTAAGTTCAGCCGTTTAATTGATTTGAAAGAGACCATTTAGACATTCTTACTATTTTCCAAGAACTCAGAATGTTCAAAATGTGCTCATTTGAAATTAAATTTAATTTTCTCTGTTGCACTTTGTGGATTTCATAAGTAACACTTTTTAGCCCATTTTTAAAACAGTAGTCAAAGCACTAATAAGTGTATATTTATTTTTTACTTTCTAATAAATGCATTTTTCCCCATTTTAGATATCGAAAAGTATTTGTGGCTCTCAGTTTTATTTTTGTGCAAACTGGGTTCAAATGGCTCTTTTCGTGTTAAAGGTTGCCGACCCCTGGTCTAGAGTCTAAACAACAATAAAACATACAGCACTAACGAATTTTCACTGTATTTGACAAATGACTGGCACCCACACCAACTTGTTTTAGTTCTAAAACTTCTCTTATGATGTCGCCACATAACACCATCGCAAAGTACAAAGTTTAGAATACCCTTTTATCAAATTGATTTATACATGAAAGAAAGAAAACAAATCTTTACTCATTTAAAGTAACAAATGAAAAAAAAATTATTTTTTTTTCGAATAACCCTCATGCTCCCTACTCAGTAAGTAAAAGTTTTAAAAGATAACTTGAACATATCACAGTTATAATTACAGCCAATGCAGTGTGTCATATAAAACGCAAAGAAAACATAAAAACATCCGTTCTTCTGGAGATATTTTACAAGAAACAGGTATAGGTCTTAAAGTATACAATGCCAAAATAAAACAACAAAAGACCAGGGTTAAAATATAAAAATCGAACTAAGTGATGTATGCCATATAATTTGTTTTAAAATTCCGGCAACTATAAAGATCATAACAATCATTTGAATATGTTACTTTCAAACTTTCCTAATTTACAAACGTAATATTCACTACAAAGTGATCTATAATTCTTTTGATTCATAAAGATTGAAATATTGCTAAAATATTCAATCTAAAAGAAAATTATTAGCTGAACTATATATTTAATTTTCAAAATTATTATTGTGTAAACGTGAAACATACACGGTTTCAATGTTTTCAATATATTTGTTACTTGTTTAGTGCAAGTCATTTTAAACCTTCTATAAGCGAACATCGCATGTCCTTTATAATCTTCAACATTTATAAGTTTCACATCATATACAATAATGTGATTTTAAAATTCCTTAACTAAATTCTCCACCGATAAAAAAGATAAGAATGAAACTGCCATATTTTCTATTTGTAGTAACTGCTTTGACTATTGTAGAACTTTATTTTATTTTTGAATGAAATATTGGCTTCAAATGAAATACAAGCTTCTTAATTTCAGTTTACGTCTTGCTCTTCCATTTGACTAATTTACTAAGTACAGAAAACTTTACATACATAAAAAATATGAATCGTCTATAACATGTTGTGTTTTTATACAATTATGTTTCGAGATATTGCCATTGTTTTCAAAAAGGGTAAAATGTTTTCAATAATAATTTGCATGCAGTTTTAGCTTAAACTAGCTAACTCAGTCACTAACTAAGATCTTTTAAATAACAATTTTCATCCCGTTTTAGCTTAAACTAAGATCTTAACAATAATCAACAGTAATCAAACATAAAGAGATAGTTTTGTCTAATAGGTGATGTAGAATGACAATAATATTTTTATTCATAAAGGCTAGTATGAGCAGGCATGACACGTTGTGAATGAAATGCCGAACACTAGTGACAACGCATGAACACACAGGTAGAATATCTCACCATACCATCATTGAAATGTTCAATAAAATGTTACAACCATATCAGTAAGATCTAGAAATTAATTTATACAGGGATTTTTTAAAAAAAAAAAAAAAAAGTGACCCAAGCCTTGTTTTATTTAGCCAATTTATTATCCTCGTATTGACCACCAATTAGTGGCTTTTGTGTTAAACTTATTGAAATCACTTTGTTTAACATGAATATACGTAAAGTAATTTTACAGTAAAAGTGAAATATTTTCAACCTATAAATCCTTTTGAATTATCAAAATCAGTTTCAAAGCCTTTGTTTACATAGTAGCTGGCGGGTTTATGAGTGTCCTGGAGGTTAGGCTCTGCTTCAAGGTAATACTCATATGAAAACTCATATTTATGAAAAACAGGCTTTCAGTCTCTAGTTTTCGGTTTAACCATCATCAAGAGAGAAGAGAAACGTCTCCAACCATCGCTTCGCAATTTAGCTTTGTGTTCCTACCTCTGTCTTCTGAAGAAGGTTAAACTGACAATTAGAAACTGTAAATATGTTTTTCTATTTTCTGTGTACGTATAGTTTATTTTGAAACGTTAGGGTTTTAGACTTTGACGAAGACCGTTTGTTCAGGTATTTTAAATACCCCTGGTATTTTATCATTTGAATAATTTAAATATTTATGTTTTTTCAGAATACAATATGGACTTCTTAATCGTTTTAATATTTTAGCTATACCCTTTAAACTTTAAAATAACCAGGCAGAATATATTTCACATCAATACATGCATTACTCTACTTCTTAAAACCATCCAAAATAAAATAACTAAACTGTTTGTAAATATTTTTTTGAATTATACATCGTTTCATGATTGCCTTATTTTTTTTACTTTTTAACCTGATCCCTTAGCGGGTGATAACGTCAGGCGTTTACCGGCTGTTTCTTTGATCGGTGATTCTACAGATTCTATATTGTACCTAACTCAAGTGCATTTTAACGAGTAGGGGAGTACGTGACATCGTAGAGGCTCGGAACCGACGGCTTAACGTCCTCTCCGAGGAACAACGCACTCAGATTTATTCACTTCCCACGTGAATAAATCGAGGGCCAGGTGGGGGATTGAACCTCGGACTACCATCCCAGAGGCGAGTACGTTAACCACCGAGCTAACCTGACCCATAATGATTGCCTTAACAGTACATCCAATTATTTGTTCAATCACTAAATGAAGTTCAAGAATAAATAGTCAAATAACGACATTGTGTATTGATCAACAGCATTATTAGATGACTTTATGAGGCCAGAGAGGTCTCAATTCTCAGATGAAATGTACAGCAATATGTCATGCGTGTGAATATCTTCAGTGGGCAAGTGCCCTTTAGTCATTATAACATAGTTCGTAATTACTGCTGGTAATATTTCAAACATTAATAATACTCCTGAAACTAATGAAAGCATTACTATTTGAATTGACTACTAGAAATAAACATAAATCATAGAATTATATCAAAATCAAACAGAAATCTATTAGATCTATTAAATTAAATTTATTAGACTGATACGCATGAGTTATGCAGAAGATATATTACATATTTATGCATATAAACAATAAAAAACCTAACAAATATACAACAAATAATTGTTCATTAAAATACAATTTTGTAGATAACAGTTATTTAATGGATATATAATTAAAATATACTATCATGTTTCCGTACAATTTCACAAATACATCAGTTGGGAATAATATTTTCAATTCTTTTAATAATGTATTTTTGGATAAATATTGCCAATATATGTGTGTGTCATCGATGAATTCATGTTTTTTTGTGTTATGTTGAAATGAAAAAGAGTTCTTTAAAAAGTACATTGCTATACTAATAACTTGAACCTACATTTCCGAATTGCATATCTCTAATCTTTGTTGACATTTTAATATATTTAACTGGTGCATAACACAATTTTTTTTAAACAGTATTATCTTAAAATTATTTAATATTTCACTTTTTCCTAAACAAAAAAACTGCGTATAGCTAATTTTATTTTTCCGAAACCAAATAATAGAAATATGTAAATTATGAGACTGAATATTTAAAATAAAAGAGTCGATTATAAACTTATTAAAAAGTGGTTTTTGAGTCAAAGGCCGGTGAGATAAACAAAAGACAATACTTTAATGAAATATGTTTCATACTTTGATCGGGACTTACTATAAAAAGCAGAACAAGTATTCACTCAGCTTGCATACTCATTGGTTTGAGTATAAAAACGAAAACTGTTCCAGTACTTGACAAGGGATTTTTCGTCATTTCAGTTGGTAGTAAAGAATAGTGTGGTAGTTGCAGTGTGGTTTCAACAAGCGGAAGTAATTCGAACGTAGTGCAATCAGTTATTATGTGGTATTTACTCATTGTAGGGTAAAAAGCTAATGAACTGCTCTCCACATACACAAATTTTATGGTATAAACAACGCGTTTCAAACACTTAGCGTTCTTCCTCAGGCATTTTTTAGTTAATGCCTGAGGAAGATCACTACCTGTTCGAAAAGCGTTGTTTATACCATAAAAGTTTTATATGTGCAGACCATTTCATTATCTTTTTACCCTAAAACGGAGGTAAGCTTATGAACAGTTCAATTTTATTACCAATAAGAATAGGACGACACAAACGTGTATTCGCAATTCAAAACTCTTTATCATTGTCTACTTGACCATCTCAAAGTACTACTCTTAATAATTATAACGTAAAATTCAAACTGGCTTTCTTGAAGATTTGATCAAAAGAATTAACCACTCCTGATTATAAGCCGAAGTTTCGCCTTATTAAAAATTAAATATTAAAATTAATTAATTAATTTTTATATTATATTAATTAATATTATTAATATAATATTAAAATAATTAAATATTAAAAATTTAAATACTTTTTCTTAAGAAAAAAGCATTCAAAATGCCAAAATTTTTTTTCGAAACATCGCCTTATGATCAGTAGTTAATTCTTTTGATCAAATCCTCAAGCAAACCGGTTTGAATTGTAAGAATCAGTGGTCGAGAAGGTATATCAATAATAAATATTGGTCGAATGGTCGAATTTTTCGAATGGAGTGGTCTTGGTCGAAAAAAAGATAGAATTAATAATAAATACTTATCAATGTTTCTAGTTGTTTGTGTCCTGCTGTTTTTATGGAAATGTTCATAATAAATGATGATTTGTATAGCTGGCTCATATAATGAAATGTGTTACTTTGTATGCCTCAGAGGTCATATGTGGTCAAGAGTTAACGTGCTTGCTTTTACTATTAAACATCGTATTATCAAATCTTGATCATGATGTTATGTCTTTCATCTGTGAGACTGATTATGTTAAGAGCTCCGTCCCTCAGGAAGGACACAAAGCTATTGCCTCTTAGAAACACGAAGTGAAATTTAGTCATCCCATGTATAAACACACTGATAATGTTATTCATCCACAGCAAATGTGTCACACTATTCGCCTCTAGAACTCTACTAAAGGTGGAAGTTTATAATTATACATGTTCAAAACAAACTTCTACACGCCTCTAAGTGCCACCGTCTTGCTTGTACACCAAGTAAATTAACAGAATAATAAAATACTTGAAGTATTCATACTAAAAACTTGCATAACAAATGATATAAGGCAAAGTAATATATATTTTATTTAATTGAACTTTCAGTAATGAATTCTTTATTTATTTTAAATTTAGTGTAAAAACATTGGATTTGACAATGGAACGGCAAAAGCTATTGTATTTGCTTCATTATTTTGATATAGAATTGATGTATTTCCATATCGTAAATGTTTTAAGCTGACTCAACATAACAGTGTTTGAATCTATTTCAAATCGGACCCCCGAACCACAAGAGAACAACGAGGTAATTCAATATCCGATAAAATCACTCTCCAACTAAAACTCTGTTCAGTACATATGTACAAAATCATTCACCATTACAATCTAAAAAAAATCTGGAGTGGCCTACACTCAACTTTACTATAAGTAACTTAATACCAAATTTCTTGAGTATATAATATATAACGTCTCATTTAAGCATAATGTAAACATCTAAATGGGATATGATTATTAGTCCTTCATTCCTGAGGTAGTACAGATAGTGATTGAAGGACATATCAATATAAAAGCTTATTTTTGTACATCACACAGCTGATGCAAATAATTTCATTAGTATAACTACAGCAGTAATAACATTTTTGAAAAACCAAAGTGAACATTTCCTGATACGAAATATTCTCCTACAAGAGAACATGGCTTTTGTTCAAATAGCCAGTGGATTTCTTACATCGTTACTTGACATCCTTCTACATTGAATATTAAAGTAAAATTTTCAAATTTAAAACAGGAAAATACTCATTTTTTTCTCTGAAAAACATCATAAACATCGAAGAAAAAATGTTGTTTTAAGATGATTTATAATTAAAGATGTACGATAATTACATTTATTAATCTCTAAACGAAAGATTTCAATTTTGAATTATCTTTTACATTTTTGGTTTTATACAAAATTATTATACTGGGAATATTATGGCTTCTTAGTATTTAATAAGATCATTTTCCTTCCCCTTTGTCAAATAACATATATACGAATTTTTTCTGAGTGAGTGATATCATTTTCCTGCACAATATTATTCCTCTTACATCTCATATAAGTCAATAAATAATTTAAATTGTTCCTTTATAAATATCAATCTTATCTCAGTGGATTTGCTTAAAAAATTTCTAAGTCAATGTACGATAAACAATGTAAAAAAATATAAAAAATTCGACAAGTATAGCAGGTGATCTCTTAGTCTAGGATAAACAAACAGTTTTTATAGCGTTATTGCTCTTTCCCGTAATTGAAACTTCATGATTTTTTTTTATGAATTGCTAATTATTCGTTCCATTTTTGGACAAATTTTATTATATAATATATATATTTTATATATATTATATAAAATAATATAAGTAAAGCCTCACATGTGAAATGTTTAATGTCAGTTTAAGTTATTTCGAGGTGGCTGATGAATTATCTGGCAACCTTGTTCAGTGTTCATACTAACTTCAGACATTGTATTCATTGACTATATTAAATCTACATGATTTCATGTAGATGGCTATCTTTTTTAACATTACTTAATAAAAGGCTAAGTAATTTATTCGTTGGTTAGTTGATAATGTATTAAATTGTTATATTCACTTTGGTTTCACAAATAATATATCAAGTTGAATTAATTACTTTCTGACTGTTGGTGTGGAAAACCTAATTTAATAGAGTCTTAAAGGCAATCTGAATTCATTCAAGAGATCTCTAACTTTAGTTCTGAGGGCTTAATTAAAGAAAAGAGTTTAAATAAAATAAAATAGAATAAATAATTATTTGAAAAAAGGGAGCCAGAGGTAGAAGATGACAGATGGTTGACGAGGGTGAGCAGCTGCGATAAGAAGGGTAGGTGCACGGCGATAAGGCACTCCTTGATCAGCCCTAGGCTGGCCTTGGCTGAAATTAATTCTCTCTAAACCAAATAAAACTCAAAATTTTAAAATTAATTTGCAGGAGAGTCCGTACGCTGATTTGTATGAAATTTTACTATCTGTTTCTAATAATTATTGTCTGAAGGACTGTAAAAAATGAATTAAAACAGATATCGAGGAAGGGAGATAGAGAAGAAAAAGGAATTCTCGAGAAATAAAATTATTTAAATAATAAAAACAATAAAAGAATAAAATTTATAACAAAACAGCTAATATTACTTTAAATAAATTAAAGAGCAGAACAAGAAGGCAAGATGAAGTTGGTGAGCTGCTGAATGTACAGAGCAAGAAAATGAAACTCTAAATCGAGACAAAGTAGTGGCAGGCTTATCTGAGATAGACAGCAGCGAAGAGCCAGGGTATGAAGATAGGCAGCAGCGATCGTCACCCTTTGAAAACCAGAACGCAACTACGTAGGGACAATTTAGGAATCTCGTTAATCCATTCATGCGCGTCACTAATTAGATGACGAGGCATTTGGCTATTTTTTTTTTTTTTTTTTTGTGGCAAAGGAGGAGTCGGTGGTGAAATGCTTTATGCACCCCAATTGAGTGTGCTCGGATTACACCCTCAAGTTGGGAGTGTCGGACTCCTGGCAAGCCAGTGTACCGACTAAAACACCACCTGTCTCCACTTCTCGCTGCCCCTTTATTGCGTGCGGGGGACTTAGATGGTGGGGTGCACGTTGCCCAGAAAGGGTCAGTTGGGTGTCAGTTTGGAAGACCCACCATAAGTGGTGCTGCACAAGGCTACCATCTAGACACCCTCTTTGGAAAACCTTTTAAACTCGCAAGCGAGAGGCTACCACCCCGTACCGCCCGGACGGATTCCAAGCTGGGCGTTCGCCCGTTCATGAAACACCAGAACAGCTAAGCCTAAAATAACGCCGCCGGACTGGCTACTGGGCCGCGCTTGGGACAGCCTGCCCTGCACTGTTTGCTTGGCTGCGCAGCATACCAATTACCACCTCTGCGACGGGGACGCCAGTACTAGGTACATCCACCCCTAGACCGATGGGACGAAGTCACCATGGTTTGAGGTGGTTAGAGGTATTGTAAAGTACGGAACACTGTAAGGACTGAGATTTCCTATCTTTGGGAGTAGAAGATACAAGAAAATACACTTTAAAATTGACCCAAGCCATCGAGACTCCAACGCCAGCCCTTACATTGTTATATAAAAAGAGTCTCTAACAAATCTCTAAATGTTAGAGCCAATGAGTCTCTAGAAAGAGATTCATTAATAACAAGACATAAAAGAATCCTTGGTTAACACTGGTCAACACTTTTTTTGGTCCTCAAGGTTTCCGAAAATCATACTAATTTTTTCTCATCAGTTCAAGTTATTGAGATGTTTACAATTAATACCTTTTTTACATTACAATTAGGCATATTTCTACATACACTCTAGCGTCATAATTATAATTGAGGTTGGTATTGTGATCCATGTTAAATGATTAGCACAAACCTTAAAGCTTTTACATGATTTGCAGATTTTTGGGGTAAAAATGAAACATGGCTACATCCTCTCCTAGACGACATTCCTTAAACAAACCAAATGTGTTTTGCTATATTTGCAGGGAATATACACTGAAATCCAAATATATTGCTTACGTATTGCAAATATTTTGGTGATAATAATGAATATGTGTTTTAAAGTTAAACAAAAATATTGTTTCTTCGATTTGCCTTTCTTTATAGTAGCTATCGCTTTCCTACAGAGATGGGTATACCATAGCAGAAACACTAGACATGATAGAGGAAAGCATTTCTGGAATCAGCACCCTTAAATTAGGTAAAAACTGAAGGCACCATGACATATATTTTTTTCGTTGGCCAGTACAATTGATGTGCAAGGAAAGAATCATTACGTAATTTATATAAGAACAGTATTTTACGCATCATAAAAGTAAGTACTTAATAGAACGATAAAATGAAATTAATTTATAAGATTTGAATTCGTATTTATTTGACTGAAACGCCTCGGTATTGAAACGATGAGTAAAGTGACTGGAGAGTTGACATCGTGTTTTAAGATTATCAACAGAGAAACCTTGAATCGCAAGATCTGAATACGGCTTGAGGAAAAGCTGTAAAGACCTTTACTGGAAATAGGGCAGATGAGGTTTATGAATTTCACCAGAGACTGGCTTTGATAAATGGGTCGGGCCTGTCCTAGAAGGCCTGTCTCTGTGGATACTCACAAAGCCCCCCCCCCCCCCCCCCCCCCCCACCACGCCCTATCAAATACCTAAACCAAGTGATTGATAGACTTAATGATGCGTACACATCACTTTTCATTCATTTCTCCACATTTTTCGACGCGGTACCCTTTTTGCTTCAGTAACTTTCCCAGGAACCCCAGATTCTAATGATTTTATACAATCATAATATAAATATTTTCATATGCTTTTCCCAGTATAATAATTCTATAAAAGACCGAAAATGTAAAAGATAATTCAAAATTGAAATCTTTCGTTTAGAGATTAATAAATGTAATTATCGTACATCTTTAATTATAAATCATCTTAAAACAACATTTTTTCTTCGATGTTAATGATGTTTTTCAGAGAAAAAAATGGGTATTTTCCTGTTTTAAATTTGAAAATTTTACTTTAATATTCAATGTAGAAGGATGTCAAGTAAACGATGTAAGAAATCACTGGCTATTTCAACAAAAGCCATATTCTCTTGTAGGAGAATATTTCATAATAATATTACGTCACTATAAGCTTAGATTAAAGCTTGCTTTAAAGAGTTTACATTATGGAAACAAAAAAAGATCACTAAATTACAATTGACAAAAAATATGAGAGTTGAAAAGAGCGGCGATCCATCATTAAGGATATTTTCTAACATGCTATTACAGTTGGGAGAAGGAAGGGTTAATGCAATTGATAATGAGAAGAACATCAACATTACTCCTATTTGTACATCTATAAAGTCAGTGGTTGAGTTAATGGAAAAAGTGTTTCCCAACCTCAATTTACATTATCAAGAGTAGGAAATCCAAGAAACCTCTTCATATATGCACCAGGAGGAAAGACCAGGAATATTGTCTATACAGAAATATTTAGAGATTCATAATTTGATATGTTGTTTATCATATTATATTTTTTGTATTTTGTGAGAATGAAATTGATATTTAAATGCTATAGAAATTGAAATAAAGAATAGAAATAAAAAATTTGTGTTTGATTACTTCATAGCAACCCGGGTAACGCCGGGTATTTCTGCTTGTACTCAAGAAATTTGATAGTAAAGTTGAGTGTAGGCCACTCCAGATTTTTTACTATTCTATAATTTCTAATTATATTTTGGAGTAGGAAGTAGAATCAAAATTTTGATTCCGTGAAAGATGGGTGTAGGTTTCCTAGTTATTTTATACACAACTGACGAGAAAGAATAATTAGAAATACAAGAAGGTAAAAGCATCAATAATTTTCTTTGTTTAATCTGGCTGTTTCCTATGCAATTGATGTTTCTTATAGAGGCGCGGCGTCTCGTATTAGCAGGGACTTCCCCCACTTCTCATTCCCAAACCAGTTAATGTGTCAGGGGGCGGACGGACGTGAATCTGAGAGCCGGGTGTTACATTTTCTGAATTTGAATAGTCCTGATAGGAGTTACTGTAGAATCTAGGAGTCGGTATATGAGTTCACATTTCAGATTTGTCATTGCATGTGCTATTAAGAACTATAGTATCTTAGAGGTGCTGAGCCAAACAGTGTTATGAGAGTAGCAGGTCAATCAGGATTGAGAGTGTTGTTATATGGACATTGGAATGTTGTGGTGATCATTGAACAAACACGTGATGATTAGTTGAAACTTATCATTCGACCCTTGAGAAACTTAGTTTTCAAGTAGTTCAATGTTACATCTGTGAGGATTTTCTTAAGTGCATAAAAATGTGTAAGTTCAATTGTTAGAATTGAACCCGGGTTTATTTTTCTGCGGCAAGGCGCGCTACCAATTAGCCCACAAGTGATCACCACTCCATTACGCTTTATAAAGCCTTCTAAACGGACCAATTATATTTGTCAGTGTAAAACAGTCATATGAACTTTATTCATTCGACTTTTAAAATTAATATTAAATCATTTATGCTTTAAATATTAAAATATAATTAATTAAAACTATTACATATATTATATTAATTATTTATTAATATATATATATATATTAATTAAAACATAATTATAGGAATGTTTCATTTAGCAATGTAAACACAACTTATGGTACTGACCGAAAAAAATTAATTGTTGTTTAGCATTAAAGTATATCTTGATGAATGTTGAGTGTGCAAATGATGACGATTCAGATAAGTCATTTGATTGTCTTCAAAAGCAAAATTCACAGGAAAACAAGAAAAGGAAGGAAGATGATTATCGGTCAGCATTGCTGTGCATAGAGCAAGTGATGTTATCACCATCATCTCTTAAACATGAAGTGTTTAATGCAACATGAAACTAGTCCTTTTGCAGACATTTCGACATATATTTATGACATCTTCAGGGCTACAACATGTTTGTTTTACAATTAGCACTACTATTACTACTATTTTGGTTATTTATTGCTATAGAATATTTATGGTTATGAAACAGAAACAGATTTTCAAGATGATCAAATATTGATCTCTATACTTATGAAATAATTGTAAAAGCAATAAAATAATAATATCCTTATGTCAATGTAAAAAAGTCCATCGTCGAAATAACTGATTTATCGATCAATACCTCTCTGATACTCGTCCTGTACATGTAAATGTAAAAAATAACCAAAATAGTAGTAATAGTAGTGATAATTGTAAAACAATCATGTTGTAGCCCTGAAGATGACATAAATATATGTCGAAACGTCGGCAAAAGGAATAGTTTCAAATCCAGTTTTGTAAATCTGATTATTACCTAGTACTTATTGTACTTGAAGCCCTCGTAATAGCACGTATTTTGTACCTAAAAAGAAACAAGATAGTGTCTTATTTTTGGAAATTTGTCTATTAGATTTAAGAAGTTATGTTACAAATATGTTTTGAAATGTTTATCAATAAACAGAAATAAGACAATTTGTAATTTCGATAGTTTAGTTGAAGTTTCCGATAATTTTTGCGTCTAAATTAAACTATGTAAAATCGTTGTTACTTCAATGTTATAAAGAAGTGTGATTCTCGTATGTATAAAGTTATAATAATAAACCAATCTCCTGGAAAGATATAAAGCTTTCTGAATTGCCCACTAGGATCACTGCTTGAAAATACGCGCCATATTTAAATTATAAATATGATAAGGGAAACCAAATTTGTCTATTAGATTTAAGAAGTAATGTTACAAATATGTTTTGAAGTGTTTATCAATAAACAAAATTTGTAATTTCGATACTTTAGTTGAAGTTTCTGATAATCTTTTCGTTTAAAATTAACAATGTCAAATCGTTGTTCCTTCAATTGTTCATGAAAGATTCCATCATCATTTTAGGTATCAAGGTATTTTTATTTTGAACTTAATGGTGATGTTATCACCATTCTTCGAAATCTTATTGTTGTTTAGACGATGTTTTTTTTTATTTTACCTATTTACTATTAATTCTTGTCCTATATATATATATATATATATATATATAAAAAATTTAAATTACACAAAGCACGACACAGAAAAGAGAATACAAAGAAAACTTACAGAATTCAATATTTCGAACTGTTGTTCGTCATCAGGAGAGTAGACTAGTAGAGAGGACGAAGTGAGAGAGATCTCCCCACGTCGAAGAACGGAGCGCGAATGAAGAAATAAAGAGTCAACCGAAGAGAGCAGCACTAGCGTAAAAAAGGAGCTAGACACTAAACGTCGGAGAACGGAGAAAGCAAAAACAATAGATAAAATTATAAAATTAAAAATTATAAATTAAAAATTATAAAAAAGGAAATAATAAAAAAAATAAATAAAATAAAAAATATATATAATAAAAAAAGGAAAAATATATATATAATAATAAAATAATAAAAAATATATATATATATGAATATGAATATATAAGTTAAAAATAAAAGGAAAAACAAATAAAAGTTAACGCTTCTGATTTAAACTGGGATCTGATCGGGCCCCCAATAACCATATGTGGGCCTCCTCAGACGCTCTTAATGTCAAACTACGGTCATCAGTGGTCACTAGCTTAATGATTTGAACAGAAAAGCAGTCATTAAAAGAAAGGTTATGGCTGTTGGCATGGATAGCTACAGGAAGCTGTTTGCGCTGACCGACCGAAGCTCTATGGTTGTTCAAACGCTCATTGAGCTTGGTAGAAGTCATACCAATGTAGAATGCTCCACATTGTCTACAGTTCAGTCGGTAGACGCAATTCCTGGATGAGCAGGAGGTGTTAGGTGGGACGCGGAAAGAGTTGGTTGGTGAGGAGAAGAAAGGTGAAGGGTTAACTAAAGGACAGGTAAGGCAGAGGCGACGGCCGCATTTCTCCATACCAGCACGCACCACCCCAATCCCAGGAGTTTCAAGGGATCTGTGGGAAAACAGGTTTCCTAAATTGGGAGGCTTTCTGAAGGACAGGCGAGGGGGTTTTCGGAAGACGGAGGAGGTGGAGGGGGAAGAGGACAGGAGAGGAAAAATGTCCTTGATGATATTCCCGATCCTATGGACCCCAGGAAAGAAAGTAGTTACGAGGAAGGGAGAACTGTTGGGTTCAGCGGCAGTCCTAGGAAGATATTGATTGGTGGCAGGTATTAAGCGTTTATCAACAAACCTGGGAGAGTAGCCTCGCTGGACGAATTTCTCCCTAAGTTTGTCGATATGACACTGTCGTTGATAGAGGTCACTGCAAATACGGTGTATGCGGATGGAGAGGGAACGAGGTAGGGACTTTTTTGTGTGGGATGGGTGACAACTATTGAAGTGTAGATATTGTTGGGCATTGGTAGGTTTTGTGTGTATGGAGGTGGTGAAGGTCCTGCCGCTTAGGGACACTACTACATCTAGGAAGGTTAAGGAGGTATAGGAGAAGGAGTGGGTGAAATTGAGTGATGAACAGGAAGTTTTGAAGGCTTCAATAAAAGTTTCCAGAGAATCTTTGCCATGAGGCCATACGAAAAATATATCATCAATGAACGGGTGTAGGCAAGGGGTTGGAGGGCATGAGACGAGAGGAAATCCTGTTCAAGTTTGGCCATGTAAAGGTTGGCAAAGGAAGGGGCCATTCTGGTACCCATAGCAGTTCCTCTGGTCTGATGATATAAATGGTCCTCAAAACTGAAGACATTGTGCTGCAGGACAAAGGAACTTAGCTGAAGGACAAAAGCGGTGGAGGGTATGTGGGGTAAGGGTCTATTGTCTAGGAACCACTGTTGGGCCGCCAAACCCTCGCCCATGGTCAATAACCGTGTACAGGGATGTGAACGTCCTAGTGGCTTAAAGGGAGGGTGTTCAGGGATTTCCTTAGGGAGTTGTTTATTGAGTATTTAAAGGAAATTAAGGTGTCTTTGCAAAAAGGGGAGTTGGGTAACTAATGGGCTGCAAATGGCGTCAACGAACGCTTAAATGCGCTCAGTAAGATGCCATTGCTTGAAACTATGGGTGGCCAGGGAGGGGGTGGATCGGGCTTTCTATTGGGTTTAAGGATTTTAGGGAAGTAAATTAAAAGAGGGAAACGGTAATTAGTGGGGATAAGCAACTTGATTTCTTCTTGGGTAAGTCCCTGGGAGGGCAGAACTGTGAATAAAACTCAATGGTTTAGTGTGGAAAGGAGAGGTAGGGTTCTGTCAAGAGGCTCGTTGAAGTCACGGTTGCTCAAATGTCTTTTGGCCTTCCTTGTATTTTCACGGTCCATAAGAACAAAAAGCGGACCCTTTGTCAGGCGGTTATGATAAGTTGATAGGTTGTGGGTTAAACTTTTGTTTGGCCAAACGTTCAAGATGAGTAAGGTTGTCTTTGGGTTTGAGGGAGTTAAAAAATAAAGGGCTAATGACCTTTAGTCAGCAAATAGAGTGATGAATTGCTCAAGTGGTGAGAAGCAGGGGGGTGAAGGTTCGCGGGATGATGGGGATTAAATTTACGAAGGGAGGGAAGAATCCTTCAGTTACCGGACGATAGATTGTCTCCTTTGGACTTCCAATAGAACTGCCAGCGGAGGGCTCGACAGAACATTTGGAATCCTCGAGAAGTTTGCCGGTTCACTTTGGGTACAGGACAAAAGGAAAGTCCTTTTGAGAGGATTTTCTCTTAGTGGGTGAGAGGGTGTAGGAAAGAGAGGTTGCAGACAATAATGTCCGTGGTTTTGTTGGAGAAGCGGGGAAGAGGATCGATTGGGGCGGGGAGAAATAAAGATGAAGGGATGAAGAACCAGCTTCTGGGTGTTGAATAAACTAGGATGCAAAGATAGCGCCACTTTAGTATAAATTGATAAGGGGAAAAAAATTTATTATTTGGTAAATGGAAGTGGATGGGGTAAATTTGTTTCAGTGTATAATTGGAAAATTGAAATTCGGATCAGTTGAAGGGGAAACCGGTTAAAAACCAATGGCCTCTCGCCCATGAGTTCGGGGACCGGGAAGGAAGGAGACAAGGATTTTTAGGGAACAAAGGGAGAGAAATCCACCATTTTTGAAAACTTTTTGTTTGGATTTTAAATTATATTATATATATAATTATTTATATATATATTTATATATATATATATAAAAGAAATTGAATTCATCAGGAATCGGTCAGTTTTCCTGGTTCAAATCAATTCAAAGCCAACGTTCTGATTTAACAATCGTATTTTGAAGTTAATCATTAAACAGATGTATGAAATTCTGAAAGAATATTTGTATCACTGAGTGTTAAGAAAGTATAACAACAGTTAATAAAATGCATTCAATGAATGTGATTGACAGGAATAACTGATATTGTTGTTTCTTGTTATGAAGTCGTGAAAACAAAGATTCTTATATGGTCAAAGCATTTGATATAGTATTCTTAGCATGAATCAAGATATGTACACAATAAGTATATTTAATAAAACAAAATAATCATTTAAAATTGAAAAATTTCATTTATTTTATGACATAAATAAATGAAACATCAATTCAAGATATATACACAATCAGGCATATTTAAAACTAACAAAATATTGAATTTATTTTACCCAACATACAAGAAAACATTAATGAAAGGAATATATCCTTTATAATATTTCCTTAGAACATTTGTATTTAAGCAGACATTTCTGCTCAGGTTTGTATTCCTAAAATTATTCATTTAAACCACTAAAGTAATATATTATTATGTACACTTTCAGAATTTCATACATCTCTTTAATGCTTAACTTTAAAATATGATTGTTAAATCAGAACTTTGGCTTTGAATTGATTTGAACCAGGAAAACTCACTGATTCCTGATAAATAAAATTTGTTTTATATATATGTATGACAAGAATTAACAGTAAATATTTGAAATAAAAATATATCGTCTAAACAAAATAAGATTTCGAAAAATGGTACTGAGATCTTTCGTAGAAAAAACTCCTCAGGTTTATTCTACGAGTATAACATGTATAGATTTTACATCTGGAGTCATTTATTTTACTTGACTTATGTTTGGGGATATTTGGAGAAACAAAGAAGTACAGTAAGAAAGAGTAAAATCTATCCACTAGCTGTCAACCCTCTTAGAAGAGGCTATTGCCCTCGTAACGAAAGTATCAAGTTTGAAGAGACCGTTACTAATGTTTATAATATTAGATCTATTAAATTTAATTAGAGACGATTCAATATTTATCCTTTGTTTCCCCAAACATCCGTTCCTGGACATTTGTCCTTTCCTGCGCTTTCACCCTTTTAAAATACCACTCTTCCCTCCCACTCTTCTCAACCCCTCACCAGATGATTTCTGCATCAAGTGTTTCAGTTGGGTTTTTGACTCTGATGAAGACCACTTGTTACGGTTGAAAGATCCTAGTCTTGTTTTCCCATTTCTTATTCTGGTTTTATCATTGATTGTTATTTCACGTGTTTATGTGAAATCTTTTTATTCTACTTATTAAGTGAAATATCTGACTGTACACATTAAATATAGAAGTTGATAATTGTAAGTTTGTTGTAATTATTTGTTAGTTGTAATTTTAAGTTGTATTTACTTGCAATTCTGACTATGTATAAATCCATATAAAAAATCAATAAAAATAAATAAAGAAATATTTAAATTATTACTTAACCCAAATTGAAATCTCTCCAGTTATTAAATTTCTCAGATAGAGCACCTTTATTGCATTGTCACTAGACACGTACCATATCTTGTTCAGTACATAGATATCTTTACATTTTAGCAATTATTTCAATCCATTTTTAAGTTCATAAAATGGAACTGTAATAAAAGAAAAATCAGTATTTTCTTTTCAAGATTTTCTATAAATATAGATAAAATTAATTAAATAATCGAAAAAAATTTGTTATCATTCGATGTGCTTATAAAACATTCATAAATTAAACAAACCTATTCTATGGAATAGCATAAAGCTTTCTGAGTTGCTCACCAGGATGCACTGCTTCAAGATCGGCGCCATGTTTAAATTATTAAATTATTTGAAAATCAATTTAGTGGTTCTGGAGACTGTTGTCCGCATTCAAATCATAAATTATTAATAAAGTTTTGTTAGCTTAGCTGATATTACAGTTAAAAACATTTATGGAAGTCCTAGAACATAGGTCTAGGACTCAATTTGTAATTCAGAGTTTGATTCTCAAATCGGCCCCAGCAGTAAGTCTACTTCAGTATTTAGTTTTTATGGCAGTTTAAAGGGAAAATCCAGTTTCACATACGTAGATAGTGGGAAATGGCAGCAATGTGTGAAGTGCTATTTTTGCAGTAGAAGGAAATTAAGGAATCAGATAACTCCAAAAACTGACTAGTATAGTTTCTGGAAAATACTAGTACTTATGAAGTTAGATAATATTGAATTATTATCTAATTAAATATAAAGTTAATTATTTATATTTGATTCTAAATATAAATAAAATGTTGACCACTTCTACTTATGTGTTTAAGTAGATATACACATTATTCGGTTTTATGATTTACAAGAAACACAGAATAAATCCGTACCTACTTAAAAAAAAATTTAGAAAAATGATTTTTCTAAATTTTTTTCACGGAATCTCAGATCTAAACAACAATAAGATTCCCAAAATAAGACTAAGATCTTTGATATAAAATAACAGATTAGGTTTATTCTATACCAGGAATATATTTCACGTCTGATGTTTTTAATTTTCTTTACTTATGTTAAAAGAATTTGGTTTTTTTCATTTTTCTTTCATTTTTAATCCCGTTATTTATCAAGGAAATTATTACTCACTGTTTTCTTTAATATTATTTGAAATTTAGGCTTGTATATTATTTGAAAAATAATATTTGAAAAACTGGAATTAACAGGTATTATAAGTAATTCTAAGTTCACCTGTGTGAAAACAGACAAGCAATCAAGAACAACAGAGAGTTTTTATAAATATACTAGGGTACCCATGACCCGTTGGGTCGTCCAATACCTTCGTTTTTAATGCAATCAAGTTCACATAAATGCAGATAAACTCTAAATCAATTCATTTCTAATAAAGACAATAATGAACTTGTTTTTAAGATAGTTTTCTCTTTATTTAAATTCTTTGTACAACTTGAATTTTACAAAAAAAAAAAAAACATTAATGCATTCTTGCCGTTGACCCTACTGAGAGAGCAACATGTAATTTGTCATGTTGAAATCCTGTTTTACATAAATGAACTAAAACTTTCTGTAGAGTCTCCCCTTAAGACTTATGAATAGTCATGGCAAATGCTAACAGAATTGGAAATTAAACCCTTAAAAAAGGAGTGTTGTCCTCTTCAGATAAAACGATTTTCAATCTTGCAATTAAAACTATTACCCCTTGACACGGTGATGCGATAAATTTTATAAACAATGACATCATCATAAAGCCACTCAGTTATTAGTCTTTTTCCATTACATAACCTCGGTGGATCAATATATAATCGATAAATAAAAATATATTTCCATAGATTTCAATACCAGCAAATAGGTATAATTGAGAGTTTTGTAGGATTTACGTATATACCTTCCAAGGCGTTGCGTACTTAAAAAGAAATTATTTATTTAAAAAAAATTATTTATATTATTATATACTAGCTGACCTACCCGGCTTTTCGAGAAACAATTTAATTCCAACTCTAATAATAAATTACATATAACGAAAACAATTTAAATTTTCTATAGTTCCGTTACACTTAACTTTTTTGAGATAAACGAAATTAATACAGAATTAAAATTATAGATTACGCAAAAAAGATATAATTTAACACTTATTATAAATTGCACACTTTGTCTAATACAATTGGTAATTGATAGATTACATTAAACAAATAATAAAAAGAATATTTTTTGCCGAACAATACATAAAGAAATGAAACGTCTTCTAGTTAGATATCAACGATATATATAATAATTTATCATTTTGCCTATATGGAGTAGGGCCGGATACTAATTACAAATAATTAAATATTTTGAACAAACGAATTAATCAATCAAGAATAAATAAAGAATCCTTTACATCCATTGAACTTAAACAATACTTTAACTATTCTTTTAAGATTAGTTAAGTATAAATGTAATTATACTTAACAAAAAGTTAAGTCTAATTTAGAAAATTACACATTAGACTAATTAGAAAATGAATTTATTAATACCTTTAATTAATTCAGGTTTTCTTAACCAAGAGTTAGAATTACTGGTTCAAATACTATCATGCATACTTAAACTTAATAAGTTATTATTTAACGCATAACTATCTTTAATGCTTAAAGCAAGTTAAACCAATTAGATAAGAAAAGTTAATTGTAAACTATTGACAATAACTAAAGCTTTGTTAAAGTTAATAAGTAACCCATATAAAATTACAATAATTGTCTTTAATATCAATCTGAAAACAATGCTAAAATTTCTGGTACCTGGTTGTTTCCAATTGAACAAAGCATGTGGAAATATTATCATAAAGAAAAACCTACCTGCGGCCGCTATTACCAATTAAAGTCAAAATGTAAACAAACAGGTTATACAGCAAACCTTATCTATTATAATATTTTTGGGATATTACCTGAACCACAACTCTGATTTTTAAAAAACTTTACATAAACCTTCACGGTGATATACCTAATAATTTCCTAAATGTTCACGGCGATTGGATTTTTGGTACGGTTTTTGAATCTATCGAGTACAAACACACAGACATACATTTATATATATATATTATATATATATATATATAGATTATTAACTTGGTATTTATGGTTTATGGAGAGAACTATTAACATTGTTTTGAAATAGTTGGTTAAAGAAGTATAGTATGCCCTAGCGACAGACTTATGAACAACTAGCGCTGCCTGGTGACTGTATCTATAACTAACTGGCTGATCTAACCGGCGTTGCCCGGGAAACGATTTAATTCAAATTCTAATGTTTAGTTAAATTGCATATAACGAAAACATTTTAAATTTTCTATTAGTTCTGATGCACTTAAAATTTGTTCAGATTAACTAAGGAAATTAATATAGAATGTAAATTATAGATTACGCACTAAAAGATACAATATAAAAATTATTATAAATTTACAGACATTTTTTTTTTCAAAAGTAAAACGAAGGTATGGGAAAATAGATTATCATCAAAATCAAAATGATAGAATTATCTTTTTCAAGGAAATTTAAAGAAGTTTCAGTTATAAAATATCTTTTAACTTCTTCAAGTAATGCAAAAAGAAGTATTTGAAGGGGAGTTTTTGTCTTCGAATCACCAATTTAAAAACATTTTGTAACCTAACAGACCTTATAATGATTTTTTGTCTATACAATAACTATGTCGATGTAAATTGAATCCTTTTCGTTATACTGAATGCTGTTTCAAGGAGTCTGTAAATATAGAGGCCTTAGGACCTGAAAATGAACAAATCAAAATCAAAAAAGAACCCTGATCAAAATCAAAATACCGTAGTTAGTTCCCATGAAAAAAATAATATAAGATCCATATGTTTCTTTGTATATAAATGTCTCGAGTTCTATTTGTGTAGCGGAGACAGACAAACTTTGTACTTTATATTTATATACAGATTAGTTAGGGGCGTAGATCCCAAAAAAAGGATAAAAATTAATATTTTATTTTCCTATAAATAGGATGTAATATACTCTGCATTGCTATGGGGAGATAGTCGTCTGCGGATGTTATATAATACATAGTAGAATTTTGTCATTTTTTAAAAAAGAAATACCGTAGTTAGTTCTCCAAAAAATGTTGTATAAGATCCATAAGTTTGTATCTAAATGTCTCCAGTTTTATTTCTATAGAGGACAGACAGACAAACTATTAAAGTAACCATGGTTTCAGGAAGTTTAGTTCATTGAGCAAATAACTTTAAAAAATTGTATCTACTGTAGTAGTCGTGTCGACTTGTGTCACTCAGTGTTAAGAGTGATAATTAATAATATAGTTCCAATCTAAGGTGTTATGCAATCCGTGCTGAAGGATGGATGATACAGGGGTTACTCTATTATGAACGGAGCCTCAAGGGTACCAGCCGACCCCCTTGAGTAAATAGCCTTACTCCGGTATGCGGTGCTCTACCGGAGCGGACAAAATACTACCGATAGAGAAACAGGGATTTTCCCCTGTATGATAATAAGACGAAGGAAGTCCGGAGACCATCCTCCGGAACCGCAGAGTGTCCAAAAAGTGCTAACTAGTAGGAGCCAACCTACCACAAGTGCACCTAAGGACCCGAAGAAGGAGAACTGAAGTTACTTCCTCCCGAAACGTAGGGAGCCTGAATGGACATTTTAATGATGGTTTATGCAGATTCTGCAATGAAGAGGAAGAAACACCGTTGCACCTGCTGGCTGACTGTAAGGCAACTTTGCTGCACAGAGGCAGGTGCTCCGGTACACTCAACAAAACTATAGAAAAACTTTTACTGATGGAACCAGCAAAAGTGCTGAGCTTCTTGGAGGCGTTGAAGCTAACTGCTAGGGTACTTTAGTACAGAAGAGGGGAAGTACAATAGTTTTTAAGACGCAGTGCTATAGTCACCCTCCAATAATAATAATAATAATAAACAAAAAAATTATGGAGTCATACACATTCTATTAAAATAAATAATTCGATGTGATCAATAGTTCAAAAACAATTTATGGTGTCAGTGACCATGAATGACACTGACCCAGAAAAAAATGTTCGATATCGTGCCTAAGATGTTTTAACTGTTTTTACCTAATTTAAAGGCGCTGATTTCAGAAATACTGTCGCTTTTTCTCAATCAGGTCTAGTTTTTCTGGAAAAACTCTAGTTTTTCTTAGAGCCGTCTCTCTAAGAAGGGGACGGCTCCAATAAAAAACAAATCATATCAAATCGAGGAAATAATATTTTTATTTAACTTTAAGACACATATTCATTAATCAGACCAAAATATTTGCAACACGTATGCAATAAATGTGGATTTCGCATATATTACCTGCAAATATAGCAAAACCCATTTATTTTGTCGTTATAATTATTTAACATAGATCACAATAACAACCTGCAATTGTCATTACGACGCTAGAATCAATACACCTAATGTTAGGTAAAACCAGTTGGATTTAGCAAACATCTCAATATCTTGACCTGAAGAGAAAAAATTAGTATGATTTTCGGAATCAGCACCCCAAGATTAATCTAAATCAGCTTAGAAACCGAGGACACCAAAAAATGTGTTGACCAGAATAATCAACAGTTATGAAGTAGCTATACACATTTAATTTTAATAGAGTTGATTAAAATTACCAACACTATGTATAAAACTCTGCTCCATTAAGAAGACAATTTTGAAAAATCAGTAATTATGAAATAAATATACGTATTTCAGAATAAGTAGTTAAAATGAACAGTCTTATTGGAATCTCTAGTGCAATTAAAAACAAATAATTAGTTTGTTAATTAAACTAATGCTACATTAAACAAAAAAAACTATTCTGCTATAAATAATATAGGACGTTATATCATCATAGGAGACAGTGGTGAATGAAACAAATAATTATTTTTATGTAGTGCCACAAAAAATAATTTGGGTGTTCAAAACTCTTATTTCATGGCAGAAATAACTTTAAATAATTTGTATGAATATAGCCACATACGTCTGTAATTACAATGAACTAGTTAAAATTATCATCATGTTTGAAACTCTTATTTAATTTAGATTCAAACCTTACTTTGAATTATTAGTAATTTAGAATTAATAATATACTTTTTATTAAAATAAAGTACTTAAAATGGCAAGTATGCCGTAATAAACATGATATTATTTTGCAAATAACTATAAATAATTAGTATTATGAATTAGGAATCTATGTTTAAAAGTCATATGTAGTACATTTTAATACTCTTTTTGATCACCTATCACTTCGCCATAGGATATAAGAACTTTTTGACAAACACATAAATATAATATCTCAAAATCACAAAGAAAAAAGTATGTTATATAAAGAAGTGTACATTTTGAAACTAAAATATAGAATCTTATTTACAAAATGAAAATTAACAACCTAAACAATTTCCGTAGTCTTGAAAATGATTTATTCAAGGAAGGATATACTTCCATGATTCTTTAAAAAACAGAACAAATATATTTCCGGTGACAACATTCTAGTCAATCAATTTTGCTTTACTTGTGAATAGCACATTTAGGTTTTATCACAATAGATGTATTTATCATTTGTATTATGCTAATATATCTAACCTTAAAATAATGCTTGTCTATTTATAACCATAACCATGCCTATTTTGTTTGTTTACATATCTACATATATACAGCAAATATATGAGCATAATTCATGAATACAGATCATTTCTCTAATGTGTAAATCGAAAAATTTTTTCATCTACAATGTAAATTATCGACTTATCATTCAACCTGAAAGGTTATAAGGTGGATATAAGCTATACAATCATATAGGTGGATAATCATATAAAATGAACAGTTCGTATTTATAAATTAGTTCAGTTTTTTTTTAATTAATAAGTTTTATGATCAGCAAGTTTACTGTTCTATTTTTTTGTTCAATCAACTTTAAAATATTCATAAATATGACTTAGGTATGTATGGCTAGTTCCACTAATTTAGATGAAATAATCAGCATGTTCAAAAGAGTATTTCATTCTGCAAATAACTATAAATATTTGGTGATTAAGAATTAGATATGCACATTACATTCTAATAAATTATCAAAGAGATTTATTAATATTTATTCAATGATTAAATTACATGATATATAATTTTAATTCTGTCCATTGATTCAAAAATTTACTAGAATTTAACAATGATATTATTAATTTGATAATCAAAAGTTAAATTGCTAATTACATTTTCAAATAAACAATAATACATTAAATTAAATTTGTATGATTTTAAATAATAAAAGTTTAAATTTATTTAAATTTCAATATTGATTAAGAATTAAAATAGAAAATTATCAAAATTTCTTAAATTTAATTAATATCATTAATAATTATATAAATGTCTTTTTTTAAATAGAATTCTGATGAAATTATTCAAATTTCGATTAGCAAAAAATTCAATTTTTGTCGTTCAAATTTAATTAATCGATTTAATTTAATAATTTATTCTTAATTTATGATTTGAATAGACATACAATCGATTTGAATAAACCAATCAAAATTTATTCAATTTATTCATTTGAATAAATCAATCATGTTTAAGAGTCTTATTTATTGAAGAAACTCTAAATTATAGTATATCTGAAAAAGTAATGTTCATTTCATTTGAATAAATTAGTTAAAATGATCATCAACTTTACGAATATTTTTTTGAACAAATAACTTTGACTAATTGATAATTAAGAATTAGTCATAAATATTCATTCTAACAAATTAATCAACATATCAGCATGTTGTAGAAAGCACTATTCATTATTATTCAACATGACATATCATACACATATCACGAGTAAATTAGTAGAAATTATGAAAACTCTATTTAATTGACAAATATCGTTGAAGAATTTCTAATTATGAATTAGTTATGTACGTTTAATTGAATAAATTATTTAAACTGATCAACACTTTAAATACATTATTCGATTGAGCAATAACCGTAAATAAATTGTAGTTATACTGATAAAAATTACGTATAAAAGAATTATGTTTATCAGGATCTTTAAAACATATTTCGATTGTTGAAAGAACTGTACTTACCTAGTAATTATGAATTAGCCATGTACATTTAAATTCTATAAATATCACCAAAACGATCAACTTGTGGTATTTGTGATTTAATAGTGGAAGTGAATTATTCATACACATTTGTTTGAATAAATTACTTAAAAAGATTTCATGAGTCAAACGTTATTTCATTGTATTATAGCTATGAATAATCAGAAATGGTAACTAACTCATACACAATTAATTTGAAATGAACAACTAGTAATACTTGAGAATTTGTAATATGTATTTAAGTTGAATAAATTAGTTAAAATGATAAGAATATATCAGTCGTGTTTCCCATTATACAAATAAGTATGAATAATCAGTAATTATGTATTAATAACACACATTCTATCTTAATAAACTTTTGTAATGTATTCTTGAAACTCACTTTATCTTTACACCTCTGTTTGATTGATCACTAAACTATGAATAATTAGTTGATTTTATAACTGATTTCAAATGGCCGCCATGTTTAAAACTCTATCAAACCGAGAAGTACATTACGATTCTTAATCCAGAATCATCAGTAATGTTAGTTTAATTTCAATAAATTAGTTCACATGATCATCATATTTAAAACAAAATTCAATTGTTCAAATAGATATAAATGATAAGTTCATATAATATGGACGAGATATCTAAAACTTCACAAGCTGTGAATAATAATTTTGTGTAATTTAGTCATACACATTCTATTTGTATACATTCTTTCAAATTATTAGTATTTTTTAAACACTAATATGTGCCAATAACTATGAACAATAAGTGGTTCTGAACTATCACAGTATGAAAAGCTGACATACCTGCAGAATCGTAGCTGTTAGCCGACGCACAACATGTTCACACGTAGCGAAACTCCGTCTGGAAAGAACCCTGGTCCAAGGGCCGTGGGCTTATATGACCTACGAACAAGTGTGCCAATTCATGGTTTAATTTTTTATCATTAATATTATTTATTATCTGAATTTATTCTTTTATAATTTAATACAAAATTAATTAATATTATTTAATTATTTATGAAACTACACTATTCAATTTGGCAATAGAGAAAGCTATGCGACAGATCCCATTAAATACAGGCGGAACATTATTTAATAGAATGCTACAGGTACTAATGTTTGCAGATGATGCAGCAATACTGGCAAGAACTATGAGAGCATTAGAGGAAGGCTACGCCGCATTGGAAGCTGCAGCTGGTGAACTTGGTCTCCAAGTAAGTGTGGAAAAGACAAAGTATGTTTTCTGCAGGGGGTGGAAATGGAAATATAGACCAAGTGAATATAAATGGAAAGCATTTTGAAGCCTGTGAACATTTTAAGTACCTAGGGACAATAATCCATAACAGCTGCTCCATGGGACAGGAAATTAAGGCTAGAGTGACTGCCGGAAACAGAGCATATTTTGGACTGAGCAAAATTTTTAAGAACCAACGGTTAAATAGAGCCTCCAAGCTGCGAGTATACAGAACAGTAGTGCGCCCAGTGGTTCTGTATGGAGCGGAGACTTGGACCCTCACCAAGAGCGAAGAAAATATGCTGTGCCGGTGGGAGAGAAAAATCCTGAGGAAAATTTTTGGAGCAGTCCGGATAAATGGAGAATGGAGGATCCACCCCAACAGAGAAGTGATGGAGCTATATGGACACCCCGATGTAGTTGCTGAAGCAAGGAAAGCAAGGCTTAGGTGGGCGGGTCATATGGAGAGAATGCCTGAGGACAGAGCAGCGAAAAAGCTATATCGAGGAAACCCTGGTGGGAGACGACTAAGAGGGAGACCGAGGCTTCGCTGGATCGATGGTGTGGAAGAGGACCTGAGGAAGCTAGGTGTACGTCGGTGGCGCACCGTCGCCACAGACCGGGCAGCCTGGAGGGCAATAATTGGTCAGGCCCAGTCCCTCCACGGGACGTAGAGCCAACGAGTAGTAGTAGTAGTAGTAATTATTTATGAATATTACTAATTACCTAATTTACTTTTTATAATTTAAATCGTCAGTGTCATCTTTTCAATTGGTTAAAAAGTATATCTGTTTGGAAATTAATACTTTCATTTAGAAATTATCTTAAATAATTCAAACAAGTCTACACTAATCAATTCATAATTGAAATTATTTAAAAATACTGAAGAAATATATTTAAATATTTTAAATATCTGAATTTCTTCAGAAGTTTCTGTTTTATAAGCAAAAGTATTCAATGTTTTTAATTTTAAAAAACAATAAACGATACTTATCTATTATCTGAAGGCCTCTTATTTAACAAATGTATGTACTTATCGGTTAACAGGAAGATTCAACAAACAAATAGCAGAAAATAAAAAGTAATATTTTGTTATTTATAGATTCTAGGAGTGTTATTTTGTAATAAAGTGCTTTTCTTTATCAACATAATAATAGTCTCCTGGTAACCTATAAGTACCTAATAAACTAAATAATTTATAACTTCAGGAATAGACACTTCACACAACTGTCAACTTTAACCAAAATACTTCAGTGTACAACCACACTGTAGTGTCGTTTATATTACACAATAATTCATATAATACTAAACACAGTTTTCAAATCTAACGCTTTGTTTAAGCTGACATGTGTTAAAATTTATATTCCTAAAGGTTATTCATTTTTAACCTCTAGGGTAATAGCATATTGCAATGTACATACTTCCAACATTACATACTTTTGCATACCACCAAGATTTTAAATCAAAACGTTGGCTTCAGTTTGATTTGAAGCTTGAAAACTTACCAATTCCTGGTAAATATAATTTCTTGTGTGTATGTAACACTTTACTGTGTCAAAAATGGTCTAAACCACAATAAATAATTCAAAAAATGAGACAAAGATCTTTGGTAGAAAATAACAGGTTATTTAATATTAGGAATAAATATGAGGTATATTATTTAAATAAAGTCATTAATGTTCCTTACTCAAGTTGAATTACTTTTACATTCTTCTTTGTTTTTGATGTGATTTTATTTGTAAAGTAAAACAAAACTCACTGTTTTCTTTAATATTTAACTGAATAATTTGGCAAAAACTATAATTAACACGTTAACATAAACAAAACCTCTTACTTGTATTATGGTGCTACCTTTCAGTAGTGGCAAATACGAGTATAACAAACTAATCAAGCAGTTTTTAATATAAATAATGTACTTTTACATAGAACCTAGATATATAATCTATCATTTTGTAGAAATAATTTTCCAATTAAGTTCTTTTATATGATTTTAACTTTCAATAAAAGGCTTTCTTCTCCAACTTAAACTCCAAATAACATCTTGCTAATCAAAACATTAAACAATGACTGGCTGATCTTCTTTATCATCAGTTTTATATTCACTAAAATTATTATCTTTTTCTCAATGAAACATCTCTAGCTATCAGTAAATCACTGGATTATTGGGATGGATTAAACGGTAAACTTTAATATATCATAATAACTGACAAAAATATGTTCTTTACTTATAGCATCCCATTTAGTTCTCTTTTGATCTGGAACTTTTGCAAATGCTCGGCAACCAAATATTCTTAAATGATATCAATTTACGTTTTGTCTGATCAAGCTTTCTCTGGGGGTCGACTTTCATGTCGGGAACAGCTTTTGTAGGTGTTTTGTTTTTAATATAATTTGCTGTATTATGTGTTCAATATTTCCTTGATGAACTAGCTTCCTGTAACATACTTTGAACCTTTACAACTAAAGCCCTTTTGAGGATCTCAGTTAATCCATTCTGTTGAGGACTATACGGTATTGATGTTTGATGTAAAATACCATTGCTGGATAAACATTTTTTAAAGTCATTATTAACACATCCTTTGCCATTATCACTGAAGAGTTTTTTTATTTTGCATCCTGACTAAATAAATGTTTCTTTAACTTCCTACTTACTATACATTACATACAAGAAACTTTTTTGACTGTAATCGGTAGTAAGTTTAAGCCGTAAAGAGCTCTACCCCAGCTTCTTTGTGCTAAGGGTCCCCTACAAATGAGAATGAACTACTTATTTCCAATTTATTGTTATCTCAAGAACTAATTCCTTTAAATTCTGCTCTTGCTTGCTTACCTTTGACACATGACTCTCATTGTTTTTTGTCAGATGGCCAAATGAAGTTGATTCCTTCAGCCATGCCTTGTTCTAAAAGTTCCATTGCTTTCTGACAAGCTTGGACAAGTCTAAAATGCCAAGTACTTCGTAGCTGTTTAAACACTTGTGTTATAATTTATTTGTTTATTTTTATCAAGATATGACAGCTTAAATATTCCATTTTCTTTGTATTAATGCTCTACTTTAAACTCTACATTCTTCCTTATAAACTTATTTTCTACGGAAACAACCGCTAGAACTGTTATCTGTGATTTACTCACTGATAATAAATTAGTTGACAACTAAGGACTTATGAGTATCTGTTATTCCAAATGTCATCACCAATGTTTACATCTTGAAGTTTATCTTGTTGTTATCAGTTACAGTGACTTCTTAAACTTCAAGATTGATGTAATTTATCTAGTCCTTTCTCATGGTCATATGACACAAGCACTACTGTCAATGATCTATTCTGAATTATTTGTAGAGACATATGAAAGAGCTGCTAGCAATATTTAACCTTTTGAAGTCCCTTATCACTAATTTGTTCTTTTCTCTATTATCAGGATATTGACAGGAATTATAACCTCTTTTTCGGGATCTTTAACATTGGACTGATAGGTCTCAATGATTGGCATGTAAAGGTTTTATAATCATTTTTTAATAGGGCAGCCCACACGTAAATCACTAGTAACGAGTTCCCCATGGGTTCAATATGCTCTGTTAGCCTAGTGAGTAATATTAAGCCTATGAACTCGTCTTCCAACCCAGCACTGAAGGCATCCAATTCCCTGTTAAACTAATTTTAAATAGTCTTCTTAACAAACATAACCTGCGAGTTAACCGTTAATCTTCATACGTCTCCTAAAGCTTTTTCTACATTTCCATCGACGTCTTTAAACCTGTTAGACACTCTTCTACCATCAGACAAATTTGTGCTCTCGTTTTTATCTTCATTTTTGGTGCTATTATAGTATGGTACTTACCTTCAATGTTGTTATCTACCACTTACAATATCATATCTTATTATACAACTCAAAATTCATCACAAGTATACTAAGAAAAAAAATATCCTTTAAATGAATTGATTTAGAAAATTCAACATCTACTGTGACAATATGGCTTAAAGTAAAGATTTCCATACTAAAAATGGTAGGAGTACCTCAACAGCATTTGCAATATCATTTAGGCCATTACAATTGGAAAATTCTGAGAAAACACGATGATATATTTCCAGCTTTATTGAACTATGTAAGATATGTTTATAAGCAGTAATAAAATAAATTTTGACAGGTTATGTTGATGTTTTACTTCTTAATTTTGGAAAGTATCGAAAAAGTTGTAAAATTTTTGTGTAAAGACTTTGAATAATTTCGAATAAATATATCCCTATAACTGTATATTATTTTCGGTAGATACCACAATGGGTGGTAGGTAACATACTACAACACCTTTTTTTTGTCACCAGTCACAACAAACATAACTCTTCTGCTGTTAAAAACATTTTCATGTTATAATTTTAAAAGGTCTGTTAAAAAGTCTCTTAGAGTTTAATCACCTAAGTACAAATTAAAAACTGCACAGAAAACAAAATTCTACGTTTCAAACATTAAGCTAATTTGGGTCTATAACCTCTTAGGATGAGGGGGTCTTAAAAATGTACTTGATTAAACATTATTCCAACAAATATTACCTTAGAACACTCGTACTGACAGTACTTTTAGTAAAACTTTCATTTTCAAGGAATACTTACACTTTTTACTTTCCTTTCCTTAATGAACACTTTTCATTTCTCCAGAAGTTTCTCTTAAATATATATAAATTAAAAGAGTGTGGGAATGAAAATTACAGAAAAAAACTACAAATTTATACATTTTTATTACTGAAAATCAGTACATGACTGCTATTGTTCATAATTTAAAAAATAGAGTACTGATGTAATGTTGCTTGACAAAAAGAATAAATATTTTAACTTGAAACTATAAAAACATAAACCATAGTTATCAGTATATTATTAACCAGCCGTGAATTAAATTAATATATTTTAACAATATCGTTGAGTATTGATTAAATATTGAACGATAGTCTGTGATATCCTGTTTGATAATATTTTTACTTTACTATAAGTAAAGTATAGTAATCGTGAAAAAATTAGATTTCGAGATTTTTCGATGTTTTGATCTCCCAGAAGTCATTTTATGAAGTTTTTTCGGTGATGTCTGTGTGTATGTAGATGGGTGGGTATGTATCCAAAGCTTATTACCATGCTACGGTCCAGAATCTTTGATGGATCAAGTTGATATTTTACACAAAAATAAGCCTCATAGTGTAGATGATAACTATTATTTGGGAGGAATTATGCATGATGGGAAAGTCACTTTTTTTTGCCAAAAACCCGTTTTTAGACTACATTTTTTTTTCTCCTAAACTACTAACTCTAGAGATTTGAAATGTTTGCATTATCTTTGAGATTACAAATGCAATAAACGAAAAACTATATTCAGATTTTTAAAACAACGAGAAATATTTTTTAAAAATAAAATGTAAAACATTTGACCTATAATTCAATCGGAAAACTTGTAAGAGTGATACAAGTCATATGGTTTAACGGATCAAAATGAAACTATAGCTAAAAATAAAACATCCCATGGAGAATGAGTTGAAATTATTTTTTTCAAAATTACATTCACTAAAGTGACGTTACATATAGTTTCTGTTTTCAGAAAATGTTTTTTCACGCTAAACAGATCATTAAAAAACTATGAAAATTTGCCGGAAAATAGAACAAAAAAATAGCAACTTATAAAAAAAAAATGGAAAAATTTAAATCACGGCAACACGTAATAAAACTATAAAAATTGATTGTTTATCATAGACTAAGGGATCACCTGTTATACTTGTCGATTTTTTTATATTTTTTACATTGACTTAAACATTTTTACAGTAAATCTTCTGAAATAAAATTGAGTTTAAGTAAAATTGAGGTCAGGTAAGAAATCCACTGGCTATTAGAACAAAGCCATGTTATGTTGGCTATTTGAGCAAAAGTCATATGCTCTCTTTTCAAAAATTTTATAACTTCTGTAGTTATACTAATAAGATTATTTGCATCAGTGGTGTGATATACAAAAATAAGCTTATATATTGATAACTCGATCAATTACTATCTCTACTACCTCAGGAATGAAAAACTAATAAACATCTCCCATTATGCTTAAATGAGACATTACCTATATAATATATACCCAACAAGTTTGATATTAAGTTTACTTATAGTAAAGTTGAGTGTAGGCCACTCCAGATTTTTTTTTTAAATTTTCAAGAATTTTTAGAAAACATCTTTATAATATAATAGTTACAGAAATTTTCAAAAAAAACAAACTCTCTTATCATAGAATAAAATGTCTAAAAAAAATGACCCATTTCGTTTGTAAATTATTAGTGTACTATAAGTAAATGTTTTCAACGCCCACACTTATAAGGCTTCCACCTTCAATACTGTTCTAGGGGCGGAAATCGTAGCTCTTTTATTATTTGGCACCCATTTTAGTAATGGGTGAGTCAACATTACTAATTGATTCTACATTGGGAGGCCTAAATTTTGTCTAACTCAAGTGTTTTTAGATTAGGGACCTTCAACGAGTATCTGATAGTGTACAGGCTCCGAACCGATGGCTTAACGTCCTCTCCGAAGGACGACGAGCTCATTTATTCACTTCCCAAATGAAAAAATCAGGGACCAGAGTGGGTATTGAACCCTGAATCTAACTGTTCAGAGGCGAGCATGTTGCCACTGTGCTAACCTTGCCTCCTAAACACAGTAAATATAGAAGTCAAGAAAAAACAACAAAATTGCAATATTCTCAATAACTTCAAGACATGGTTTAGGTAGCATTGTCTGACGGTTCATAAATAATGTCGAATACAAACAGCCCTAGGTTAGAAAAAAGTACAATATTTCTTAGGACACAGTACTATAATCACCCTCAATAAAAATAGGTCAGAAAAATGGGGGTATAGGTTAGCTCAGTGGTTAACACATTCGGTTCTGGATTGGTAGGTCAGGGGTTCAATACTCATCTGGCCCTCGATTTATTCACTTTGGAGGTGAAAATTTGAGCACTTTGTCCCTCGGAGGGGACATTAAGCCATCGGTCCGGAGCCTGTACGATGTCAGGTAGTCGTTAAAAATTCCTACTTTAAATACACTTCAGTTAGACAAAAATTTAGTACTTCTAATGTAGAATCAATGGGAAATGCAAATTCTCTGGAGGAATCAACATCAAAAGGCTGACTTTGACAGTCACTCAGCCCTCTGAAAAAAAAAAATAAAAAGTTAGAGTATGATTGATCTGTATTGTTTTTGGGCAGCATAAAAACATGGATTAGTAAATAACAGCAGGTCAAATGTTATTATCCATTTATCAAAAAACAATATAAAGTACAATACCTTCTTTTATATCCTTACAATAATATTGAGGTTTAATTAGAAGATTGTGAACATACAACTTTGGGATCAACTCAACTTTACTGCAAGTAAGGGTACTAAGGTGCTGCATCCATTTTGTCAATAAATTTAATTGAAATACAGTGGACACTGCTTATTGTAATCATTTTTTAAACACCGAAAGATAGCAACAACCGACTGATAACATTAAGCGAAGAAATGGAAATACCGTGAGGTTAGCAAAAAAAAAAATCAAATAAATAAAATATGTAATAAACAGTAAAACTAATAAGTTATAGTTTTACTATAAGCAATACACTAAGTTGTTTATTTAGGAAATCGTTTAACTTTGTTTCACGTCGTTCCGCAGTAAATCATTAATAATTAAACAATTAACTTATAAAGGTTATAACCCGACGTTTCGCCAAAAACTGTGTGGCATTTATTACACAGTAATAAAACTATTTATTGAAAACATAAGTATTGAAAAAAAAAACATCCATAGAATACCAACCAACCGAAAAAAACCCAATTAAGCAACGAACAAAAAATAAAGTGAAAGATAATAAATAGACAGTCTTATCGTTTTTTTAATAGAAGTAATGTGTTGCTTAAACATAATTACATTTTATTAATTATTAAGGCCAAAATATATTTGAACAGATAAGTAATACTTACTTTCTTTATCTGTTCAAATATTCTTTTTAGCCTTAATAAGTAATAAAAGTAATTGTGTTTAAAACAACGCATTTGTTCTACTAAATGAAAAAACACTGCCTATTTTTTGGTTTTCTTTCACTTTATTTGTTGCTTGTGTTTTTTTCTGTTGGTTAATATTCTGCATGCATTTTTTTCAGTACTTATGTTTTCAATAAATTGTTCTTAGCTTTGAAAATGCCAAACAATTTTTGGCAAAAGGTCGGCTTATAATCCTTATAAGTTAATTCTTTGAACCAAATCCTCAAAAACCTAGTTTGAATTACTGATAACATTTTGTAGCCTTAGTATTTTAATCTTTTTTCCTTTAGCTATGGTATAAGTAGTTATAATAATTAGCAAATTATAATATATTGTAGTAATTAGTAAAAAATTTAAAGTTAAAATTAATGTCCAACTTCGTATTACATATAATGAAGACAACGTGAAGAGTCTGAATAAGTAAACCTCAGACTTCATTCCAAGAGTTTAAACCATTCAAAAGATCTTACTCATATTGCGTACTTTAAACATTTCCAACCTCAAATGAATTCAACAACTTTTCGCTGTTTTTTGGGACAAACAGTAAATCCATCTTATCATCACAACGTTGTAGCGTTTCACATTTCTCTGCAACCTTCTTTTAAATGTTTTTAATCATATCAGAACAGTCAATTAATTTAAGAAGTACGCCTGAGTTTTAACATAGGTTTACTTACAGCACAGTTGAGTAGAACCACTAGTTATCTCTTTTGCAGATAAGTTATCTCTTTTGTTTCTCTTGACAAATAAATATTTCAATTTTTTCTAATAAAACCCAGTATATACATTACAACAGATGGTTCAAACACTAACAGATAATTCAAACACAGAGATAGTTCATAACAAAAATGTTATGAAGTATATTATCTATTGTATAAAAACATGCTATATTTTCGTCATAGGTTTCCATTTCATTGCCAAATCAGTACCATTGATGAGAATACAGGCTGAAATAGTTTCCACTGAAGCATCTTCACATTCATCAATCTAAAAGATGAAACAATTATGTAAATAACTTTCAAATAAACGTTAAACATAATATTTCATGTTATATGACTTGCATTTTTTGCCAAATAGTACGAAATAAGTCAACAGAAAATCTTAAAGCTTAAATTCTAGTAATACACTTTAATCCAAAACTAAAAAGTTTAACAATAAAATGAAATTATCCTAACCTACACTAAAACACTCTTTTAGTACAATAGCATTTAATAATTTATTAAAGAGTGTTTAAATTAATAATTTAATGTTTTGTATAGACTACCTCTAGCTTAACCCTTTACGTATTAAACTAAGATTAATACATAATATGTGGCAGCTTAAGACACCTGCCACATATTTTTCAAAGGAATATATGAAAATGTTTAAAAACAAAAGCAAAGAAAAGAAAAATGGATTATCCTGAAGGTATTTAAGGGTAACAACTGAAACCCGATTTCATTTCGTACTATAATGTAAAACATAATGGAATATAAGCTAAGATTTAAAACAGGTTACTATCTATCTAAAAATATACTTATTCACCTGTACGTAACCCAAGGTTCCTGGTCAAGAAGTTTAAATTTAAACACTATTAATCCAAGACCCTCCAGTGTTACCTCATATCACTGTAAAATGTTTCTAAACCGGAGATTGGCGATAGGTTTTATTCAAATTAAAATTTAAAGTGTTATGATTGCTCCATTAATAATTGATTTTAACTTTACATTAGACAATTTTTTATTCAATTGTTATTATTTATTAATGACAGATTTAATGTTATATTTTATTTAATAAGCAATAGTCTTATTTATTACAACATATTTGTTATTCTTCATGCAATGCGTACAATTTAATGGTTTTCAAACAAGGTTTTGAAAACCACACCCAAGAGAAACATGGTTTCACTCACTTCAATTCCTGAGGTAGAAAGAGTTTCCCCTTGCGACATAGTTACCGTCGTGTCTCTTTGCACGCAAGGATATGAAGAAGACCTTATAATAGAAGGAATAATGCATAACGCACTATCTTTCAGATAATGCATCATGCTATCCACAAATTGTTGAAAGATGGGTAAATGGGAAAAGTCTGGGTCCAAATCTACCGAAAACAGTCCTTACTTCTTTCTGAATGAGAAAAAAGTTTAACTGAAAACTATCAAAGTTAAGGACATACTCTTGGAGGTTTTCCAAATGACAGATTAAGTTGGAGAAGCTAAGTTAAAGGAAAAAAAAACACAATGTTCTGCTATAAGAGATGATGTCGAAGAATGAAGTCTTTAATGTGGCTTGAAAAAAAAATTATTAATAATACTGTGGCAAAACTAATAATACCACAGCATGGGTTGTGTGATACACAAAACTAAGTGTGTATAGGGATAACTGCATCAATTACTAGATTACTAGTGCAATCCTGCACTACCTTCAGGATTGAAAGACTTGGTGTGTTTGTTTATGTTTCTGTCAAAAATGGTAAATTTTCTGTTTATATTTCAAAATGGAAAGGATTCTATGGGAGATAATATTAAAAAAATTAGAATAGAATGAAATATTAATAGTATGATGTATATGTTAGACACAATGGCCTTCATAAATTATTCTACAAGGGGCCTCGAGGAGAGCCCAAACGGTTACCTGGATTGAACGCTTTTGAGATACCAATAAAAGGACTCTAGTCTGAGTGATAAATTAATAGTGAAGACAGTGTAAATAATTTGAATTTCTTGTCAGGCCTTGGAACACGTGGTAATGAGTTAGTAAACAATTTGGAATGTTTGGAACCATATAATTTCCTCCATTGGCAAGCATTTTTTGCCCTGCCACCTAGTCTTTCAGAGGAGTGGAACTGACAAATAAATCAAGAAGAAAGCCGTTAAAAGTCGTCAAGAAGAGCCGAGTCCAAGTTAGTTTGAAAGGCTCATTCCAATTCTATTTAGATTTATAAAGAACACTATATCTTCAAAGGGAAATTTAAAAAATTGTATATGGAGCATCTATTAGAAGTTTGTCTGCTTAATCAGTTTGAATGAAAGCCTTATTTAACAGACTCTCTTATTTAAGAATGCAGACTCTCTGACCAGAAGAGATAGAAACTTTTGATTAGATTACATCTGTATATGAGTCAATCACCTTGAAATGGATAAAGAGTTTGATCAAATCATACCTAAACCTATCGAAGTGAGGAATACTCCTGTAAGTACAATTATGAAAGTTATTAAAGAACTGAAACCTCAAGTTGAATTTAGTTATGACAATGGGTTGTAAAATAGGACAAGTTTGGAAGTGGAGTGCAAGTCCTATGAGATTTAGGCCCTGAGTTAAATAATTTTAATAACATGTCAAATAGATGAGACTTCTTTTCTATTACTGACAACATTATTATAGGCACATGTAAACAAATTATACATAACTGATTAATAAGCATGTATAGTCAGTCACATTAAAACAAAATAAATTGTATGTTAGATTGGCGTTAATTGTTTTTTTACATTTAAAAATTCTATTCTTATTTAATCTCATATTAATATTTACATTTACACACATAATATCTGGTGTGGAAATCTTAATGCAGTGATATTAAGAATGTATCCAAACTTAATCAGAGTAGGATAAATTAAAGGAATTTTCAAATTTCTGAAACAACAAAAAGGTTTTTTTTTCAATAAAAGGGAAAAACTTTGACTTAGGATTGAATGTGGAAGTTTACTTATAGTAAAGTAGAGTGTAGGCCACTGCAGATTTTTTGTTTATAATCACAGGTCATCCATCCACTGTTGTTTACTTGTTATTAATGTTTACCTTCTTGTTAATGAGACTGAATCATTAAAATAAGGCAACTTAAATAGATAATAATAATAATGTAATAAACACTTTATTAATAGTGGATTTCAATAATATTTTTCAACAGTTGACTGTGAAATATTTAACATCCATACGACTTTATTTAAACAGCAATAAACTAAAGCTGTTTACTTCTTTAAAGAGTTGGGCAACCTTCAGTACTTTACTTTATAAAATTGCAATCCACATTCTTTAGCAATTGAATTCTAATATAATTCAATTATAATATCAACTTGTATTTACTTGTTAAGTGCTTTTGTTTTCTATTGTCTATTTCATACAAATAAATTTCTATTTCACACTTGTCCTAGAGCAAGAAGCAAAAGTAGAAGTTGAAACAAAGGAAACCAACTGGCTGCTGAATTTTGACTATATAAATCAATAATCAAATATTTATACTTAAAAGTTAGGGAGTTTCTTTGTATGGTAACTTCTTAAGAATTCCAAAGAGTTCTTTACTTTTGAAAACTTCTAATATGTATTTATTTAATTGAGTAACCTTAGTTTAAATATTATTAGTTCTCCTTAATTTTTAATTCAATGGCTTAATGGTGATTACTAGTGCAATAAATGATATTTAGAATGACACAGTTAAATAAATTCATCATGCTTAAGTTTGAGAACCCGTTTACTTATAGTGAAGTTCAATGTAAAATCAGTTTTTTTTTATACAAAGGATCCTTTTTTTTTAACATTTTTGAACAAAACACTCTTGATCAAATGGTTTAAAAAGAACTAATTTAAATTTAACTAAACACTAACAAGTTTTAGTAAGTTTCAAAATAAAATACTCTTTGGAATTCTTAAGAGTTAATACATAAAGGAACTCTCTTACTTTTATTTATAAACACTTATCAATTGTATCCATATGGTTAAAATTAAGTGACCATTAGTTGACTTAATCAAGAGTGTTCAGTTCAAAAATGTTTTTTAAGAAAAAGAGAGTTCTTCTGTAAAGAAAAAAAAATTACTTTTACATTGATCTTCACTATAACTACACATATTTTTAAACTTAATTAACTAAGTCATATTAACAATCATTATTAAACTTGTAATTCTCATTAATACATGAAATTAAAATAAGAATATCTTTTTAAATTAAAAAGGTTGACTTAGATAGAATTATTTCATCAATTTCAACCAATTTAAGATGTAATTCTATTGAATAGCTTGTCTCTTAAAATAATATCTAGAAGTGACGATTAGGACACCCTCTGCTCTTTTTCATTGAATGGGTTTTACAATTTCTTAAAAATATAGACCATCGTTCATGTGAAACTGGTGTGAAAATCTTTTTTACCATACCATTCCCGTTGATTATAGGTACTTCCTAGAAAGTGTTCATCTTTCCTCTTAGATAAATAAATAAAATCTTATTTTGCTATAATATTTATTTATTTGAATTCCCTTCCATAAAATCAATGACTAATTTTCAGTCATTGAAATCATTAAATTGCTCTGTAATAATACTCACAACACTTAATAAAATGTACATAAATTGAAATAAAAACAATTATAAAACTATTCAATTATATATTTTCAGACATTAATAAAAATTTGGAATGGCCTACAACCAAAGGATTTTTCATTTTGTTTCAATGTGACTGACTATACATACGAATTAAACAATATTTATATTTTGTTTACATATGGCTATAATTTTGTCATTATATTTCTAAAAGAACGGAGCCTCAAAGGTACCAGGCGTCCCCCTTGAGTAAATAGCCTTAATCTGCCGGAGCGGACAAAATATCACCAGATAGAGAGATACAGGGATTTTCCCCTGTATACTACTAAAGAGAAGGAAGTCCGGAGACCATCCTCCGGAAGCGTATAGGATCCAAAAGCGCTAACTAGTGGGAGCCAACCTCCTACAAGTGCACCTGAGGGCTCAAAGAAGGAGAAAGGAAGTTACTTTCTCGAGAAACGTCGGGACACTCAACAAAATCATAGAAAAACTTTTACCGCTGGAACCAGCAAAAGTGCTGAGCTTCTTGGAGGCGTTGAAGCTAACTGCTGAGGTACTTTAGTACAGAAGAGGGGAAGTACAATAGTTTTTTTTTAAGACGCAGTGCTATAGTCCCCTCAAACAATAATAGTAATAAATATTACAAAAAAATAACACTATTCCCTGAATCCAGATAAAAATAAACGTGTCTTTAAGTCTGAATTCTAAAAAGAAAGCAGGTTACAACCAAGTAAGTTGGCCCAAAACAGAAGCTTGTTTTATAGGGATTTTGATGCGATGCAAAGTGTTAACAAACAAAGATACCATATAAAATATTGGCAAGTAATCACGGTATTGTAAGTCACTAATCACTTACTTAAGTCACTAGTGATGACTTAAATATAAATGCTAAAACATCAAACAAAATGGCAAATCATAGCTTCTGCTATAGTGAAGAGGAAAACTTACACACATAATCAACAATGACAGCATCATTAAATATATAATATATCGTTAAATATTTTGCTTTCGTCTTCATTTAAATACAGGAAGTAACAGTAAAAGTAAACAGAATAATTATGGCGGATATCAGTTCTTTTAATGTGATAAAGGAAACTCTCATTTAGGAAATCATAACAATACATGTGAAAAAACAAGAAAGATAGACACAGAAATGATATTACGCTACAAATGACAAAGTTTAATCTTTATAGGGTAAAAAGCTAATGAAATGGTTTCCGCATATAAAAATTTAATCGTATAAACAAGGCGTTTCGAACACGGCGAATTAACTCAATGAGTAAATACCAAATAATAACTGATTGCAGTACGTTAGAATTAAATTTTAATCTGTTTTTCAAAGGATAAAACAAATTATACAAACTTTGCTCTTTTTTTATTATCAATACAAATGTAATAGGGTATGGAAACAATTGTAGGATACAGTCTATAATGTATACATAAACCATGCAAACAGCCTGCTAAAATAGAGCAAAAAATAAAGTAGAAACCAAGAGTGCTGCATTTATAGAATCTGCATTACCCCGAGTACTTATAACAATGCACAAGGGATTGCAACAATATGCAACATCTTGTATACGCTTTTTTTTGGCAATCCATCTTTTTTTTTAACATATAAAACAATCATAGCAATACGTATATCGAAAATGATTTTAGGGCTGCAGATGATGGATGCCAAAGTACATTTCCTATTTAGAGTTGTTAAATAAGAAAGGAGAGGAGAATATCGGTATGTATGTCGATTATAAGGAGATTTATACTGTACAACATATTGCGAAGCATCTGTGAATACTTTGTAATAAACATCAGTGTACTCCACTTCACCAACTAAATCTTGAATACTACCATAAATAATAAAGGCAATCCTTATCAGCAGTCCTTGCAAACAATGCACTAATAAACTCATACTATTCTCTAATTACATTAAAATAGAGTAAATTTTTTTTGTTAAACTTTTAAAACGAACACAATTTACGAATTCTGGAAATTCTTTTTCACACTGTCCTTTTTTAAGATCGGATGACTTCATAACACAATTGGCATAAACACTGCCTTCTTTTCGACAATGAGAAATAAGTCCAGGTAAAGACAATATGCTCCCTTTTGTTTTCTTCACAGATTCCATTGACACTTTAAATACTTTTTCTTTCTTCTCGAGGTAAAACTAAATCTCTAGGAAAATGCTGGTCATACATTGGTTTACTGAAAATAATCATTAAAGTCAAAACTGAAGACACACACATAATAAGTCTTCCATGAGTGTTTGCCTAAGGTAACTGTTTGTATGGGATTCTGTCCTTCGAGATTAGAGGTTATACCGATTAAACCCCTATTATTGTTGCAAGATAGTCGGCATGTACTATTTCAATATTTATAGTAATATGTAACTACCGGTAATCTATTAAATACCTTTAATTTGGACGTATCAATGCCAGAACGAAATATGGACCCCATATTACACAACATCCCTGAGATATTCAATCCACTTTTGACATTTATCTTCCTGAAAATTGTTCTCTGCGAAAAGTTATTGTAATTTTAAAGAATTGAGTAACAATTTTGAATATTACATGCATGTGTCCTACAGGGATCTTTAGGTTTCATTAACTCATGTAAAGTAAAGTTTCATACCTTTGTAAAAAAAACCTATAAAAATATGAAACAGTCAAAATAACCTTAGCCAACAGTGATTACAAGAAACGGATTAATAAAATATACACTAGTTTTCTAATTCTCTAATTAATTATTAACTATAATTGAAGAGAGCTGAACTAATTTAGGACTTCTGTTAAATATATTATCCCTTTTACTCATCGTACTTACCCAGCTTGTAGTTATACTTACAGACTGAAAATTAGTTTTAAGAGAACGATAGAATTTTGTTTGGATATCTAATATTTATAATAAAACTGAAAGTGATATGTTTGTGCCTGGACAGATTGTGAATAAGAAGAAATGAAACGAAGTAAATATATTTTTCAAGATTAACCAAGACTTGACAATTACACAAATGGCCTCAAAGCCCAATCATCTAATCTATATTTTCTTACCCGTGTTAATGATTTGGTAAAGATAAAATAATGTTTATACCTCACACAAATTCACATGTGTGATAAATAAATTTATTCAAACTTACCATATGTACTTCTCATCCCGAGAAAGAAACCATATAAATGTTTTCATTCAAATAAGATATTGAACATTCCGGGAAGTAAGCACAAGTTTCCAACCTTTATAATTCATTCCAATCTAAATTGGGTAGCAGAGGAATCATATGATGTTCAGAAGCGAATAAATGTCCAAATTGTAATGGTAAACAGATATCAATAATATCAACTAAAATGTGCTTTTGTAATTTTTTTTTAATTAATGAGGTTTTAAATATCTGTCAGATAGCGTCCAGTCTACTGTAAAACGAAGTTGAAGTCGTTCCACAAAGTTCTGAATTGTCCTCTGTTACATTACAGAGGACAATTCAGTAAATTTCGTGACGATGTTTATTTTATCACTTCGATTCGGTATGATTTGTTGAAGTGCACAGTTCACTTAAGGAATTACCAATTACCTTCGATAGAGCTATAGGGATTTTCACGTTTATGATTCTAAGGAGAAGGAAGTCCGGAGACCATTCTCCGAAAGCACAGAGACTCTAAAAGCATTAACTAGTTCGAGGCAACCTCCCACAAGTACTCCTAAGGACCCGAAGAAGGAGAAAGGAAGACAATTAAACATAGGGAGCCTGAATTGGCATTATCAATGATGGTTTATGTAGAGAAAAGGAAGAAACACCGTTCCACCTACTGGCTGACTGTCAGGCAACTTTGCTGGTCAGAGATAGGTGGTTCGGGAGACTCAACAAAACCACAGAAAAACTTTTACCGCTGGAACCAGTAGAAGTGCTGAGCTTCTTGGAGGCGTTGAAGCTAACTGCCAGGGTACTTTAGTGCAGAAGGGGGGAAGTACAATAGTTTTTTTTTTTTTTTTTTTAAGATGCAGTGCTATAGTCACCCTGAAATAATAATAATCTTTAGTATCGGTTTCAGAAATGAGCAATTTCAATTTAATTTCTATTTCTGGAACTGTTGAAGATAAGTACATTAGGAATATTATTATGGAAGGAAAAATGGAAATATTTTATAGTTAATTCACTACTGGTTTATTGCACTTTATATTTTTCGAAATTTTCATTGTAGACAGCTACTTTTTTACTTTACTATAAGTAAAGTATAGTGATCGTGAAAAAATTCGATCTCGAGATTTTGACGGAATTACATGTTTTGAGGTCCCAGAAGTCGTTTTATGAAGTTTTTACGATGATGTCTGTGTGTGTGTGGGTGGGTGGGTGTGTTAGCATTGCTTGTTACCACGCTACGGTCCAGAATCTTTGATGGATCAAGTTGATATTTTACACAAAAATGGGCCCCATAAAGACGAAGATCCCTATTGTTTGGGAAGAATTATGCATGATGGGAAAGTCACTTTTTTTTGCCAAAAAACGGTTTTTTTTAAAACATTTATTTCTCCTAAACTGATAACCCTAGAGTTTTGAAATTTTGACATTATCTTTGAGGTTACAAATGGAACAAACGAAAAATATATTCAGAATTTTAAAACAACGGGAAATATTTTTTTTCACTAAAATGTACAAATTTTGACTTATAATTCAATCTCAAACCTTGTGAGAGCCATACAAGCCATACTGTTTGACAAACAAGAATGAAACTATGCCTGTTCTATGAATGTTCTATGAATAATAGAACATTATGTGTAGAATGAGTTGAGATATTTCTTTTCAAAATTACATTCACTAAAGGGGCGTTACAGTACGATTTCTGTTTTCAGAAAATGTTTTTTTGACGCTAAAGGGCGCATTAAAAAATAATGAAAATTTGACCGAAAATGGAACAAAAAATTAGCAATTCATAAAAAAAAATCATGAAGTTTCAATTATGGTAAAGAGCAATAACGCTATAAAAACAGTTTGTTTATCTTAGACTAAGAGATCACCTGCTATACTTGTCGAATTTTTTATATTTTTTTCATTGTTTACATTGACTTAGAAATTTTTTCAGCGAATCCACTGAGATAAAATTGATATTTATAAAGGAACAATTTAAATTGTTTATTGACTTATATGAGATGTAAGAGGAATAATATTGTTACATGTAAAAAAATCACCGCCAATAAACATAAATAAATTACATTTGTCTTCCATGGCATGATGGATTTGTCTCATAAAATGGTTTAATAAATCTATATATTGCACTCTTGAGTAAAACTTAATATCAGTTACAATTACATTATAATTGTGAATGAAGTACCTTTCCATGATATTGAAATGTAATGAATGGACTCTTTCCTCAAGAAAGAGGACTTATGTTTGTTGAGAAATATCCAATTTTTTTTTACAATTCTAGTCTAATAGTTCATATTTATTATTTTCAAAAATTAGAAGCTCCCAACTATAAAAGATTTAAATTATATTGAATAGCTGGCTTTGACTTCGATTTGAGTATGTAAACTGGCTAATTACTAATATATTTTTTCTCAATATACATTCATAGCAAACTTAAACAGAGTACAGAAGTCAGGAAAAGGATACCACTCACTCAGAAAAAATTCGTATATATGATATTTGACAAAGGGGAAGGAAAATGATCTTATTAAATACTAAGAAGCCATAAAATTCCCAGTATAATAATTCTATAAAAGAACGAAAATGTAAAAGATAATTCAAAATTGAAATCTTTAGTTTAGAGAGAGATTAATAAATGTAATTATCGTACTACTTTAAATATAATTCATCTTTTCAACATTTTTTCTTCGATTTTTATGATGTTTTTCAGAGAAAATAAGGGTATTTTCCTGATTAAAATTTGAGAATTTTACTTTAATATTCAATGTAGAAGGATGTCAAGTAAACGATGTAAGAAATCCACTGGCCATTTGAACAGAGGCCATGTTCTCTTGTAGGAGAATATTTCGTATCATAAGAGTTCACTTTGGTTTTTCAAAATGTTATTACTGCTGTAGTTATACTAATGAAATTATTTGCATCAGCTGTGTGAAGTACCAAAATAAGCTTATATATTGATATGTCCTTCAATCACTATCTGCACTACCTCAGGAATGAAAGACTAATAATCATATACCATTTAGATGTTTACGCTAAGCTTAAATGAAACGTTATGTGTTATATACTCAAAAAAATTGATATTAAGTTACTTATAGTAAAGTTGAGTGTAGGCCACTCCAGATTTTTTTGTAATTGTTATTGTGAAGATGGAAGTGCAATATTTTTTTTTTTTTTGAGACGCAGTGCTGTAGTCACCATCAAATAACAATAATAATAAATTCTATTGTTTATAACATCCTTGATGTAATAGAAAATAATTACACTTGTGACATACGACTCCAATGCGTTTGTTTTTTTATTTCATTATTGTGAATGTCCTGAAGTATTTAATGGGTATAAGGCAACTCCATCCCTCTAAGTATCCGACATCTGATGTTACCTGAGTACTTTTTTCGTTTGTCGGCCCTTATCTAGTCAGTTATCTTATCTAGTTTTAACTCCCGAAAGAAGCAGTGTCGTTACCTCCTCCTTGTGAATTAACTCGATGAAGAGAAATGATTTACTCTATGTTGGAAGTATAATCAACGGAAATCGGATGGTAAAAAGATTTCCACGTGAGAATATTTATATACTATGAATAATTGTAAAACATTTTCAATTCAAAGAGGAGAGATGGTTCTAGTCACCAATTCTCGACATTCTTTTGAAGAGAACCTATTCAATACATTTTCATCTTTAATTTATAAAATAATTATAGCTATGTCTACATTTTTAATTACACAAATCATAATTTAATTTAATGCGTAAATAAATCCTAGTTTAATGAATGATTTTATAAAAAATGAATTAATAGTTTAATTCCGATTGAATAAAGTAAATTGAAAAATATATTTAGTAATAGTGAAGTTCAATGTAAAAGCTATTTTTTTTTCAATACACAAGGACACTCGTTTTTTTCTACATTTTTGAACTAAACACTCAAAGAACTAATGGCCATTGAGTTTTATATAAATTCATATAATTTCTAAACATTTATTTGTAAAGGAATTGAAAAAATCATATTCATATAGGGATAGAACTCTAACACATGCAACCCTGCAGAAACCTCTTCCTAGGTTGTATATTGAAAATATGTTGAGATATTTGAAAATTAAAGAAGGTAAGCTGATTTTGTGTTTGTCTTTTTCAATGTCCAAACCACAGTTGGTATTTAGAAAAATGTGAACACCATTTGTTTTGGTTGGAAGATCCTTCCTTAGTCATATTGCTGATATCTTACTGTTGTTTAGACGTTGATTAGTAAATAAGTATAGAAATCTTTAATTCATTAGATATTTGTAGCCATTTTGTTATAGCCATTGCCTTTGGTTTAATTTCGTCTTCAAAAGAAGTATTGGAAAGCTGAAGTGTTTACAATTAGGACACAATCGTTTCAGTCACACTGCATAATCTGTATATATTTTATGATTCAGTTTATATGTTGGTTTCAATCATGTTTGGAAATGCTAAAGAAACTGTATTCAAAATGGGCTTTCCTCAAAATGTTGTTAAATGTTGATTGAGAGACAAACACTAATTTGAATCTGGACTAATTGTATTTGTAAGTCCTAATCTGTAGAAGTTCATTTCCTAACTGCAATAATAAATGGAACTATTTTGAAATTTTTATACGTAACCTTAACAATTATTACAGTGTGTAATAATAGACTTTCGATTACAATCAAGTAAAGATATAGAAATGTTCAAGCCGAATACTAAAGGCAATTATTTCCAATATTCAAAGCATTTTAATTGGTATTTTCTTTCAGAAGAATGTGACTTGGTGAGCGACATTAAAATTGAGGAAGATCCTTATAATGTTCTAAGTTCAGGTAATAATGTATTTGAGTGTTTTATTTGAATAATATGTAATATTTATTCAGTCTAGTAATTTTGATATACAGTAAAATGCGTAAAAACAGTATAAACAGGGAAATGATGAATCATTAGTCAATGTGACATGAATATCTCGGGAGGACGGAATACTGTAGGTTTCTATCCTTTACGATGTCATAAAGTGATTTTGTTTTCATTTGTCGTCTATATTTTTGAGACAGTCTTTGAGATTTGTAAATGTATTTTACGACCTTTGAGTTTGCATGACAACACTGTTCCGTTTTTATGCTGACATTATTTCACTATATCAACAATGTCTCTGCGATGTTATCATTCTGACTTATATTGTGTTTTTAATTTTCAGGTGAAGACTGGAGAATACATCGTAGTACCCTAAAAGATGTTCAGATCGAACATGTTGACAACGAGAAATCAAAGTGTTTCATTAGTAGTGATATCGTAAAGGATGTGCAGAACCTCAATGGCCACGGAGAACTAGCATGTAATGAATTTAAAACATAAGAAACAATCGGAGTTTCAGTGTTGCCAATGCAAGAAGGTTTGTAAAAGCAGTGAATATTTTCTGAAACATGTTTACACTGTTCATAATACATTTGAAATATTTCATTACTGCTCTCTGTGCCCTTACAAGTGTGTCAACAAAGGGAATTTGCGATGCCATATTGCTAATATACATAACAATGGGTTATATAAATGCAATGAATGCAGTTTTAACACATCATCCAGGCGTACTTATAGAACTCATACTTTGCGAAGACATAAAGCCCATAAACAAGAATTCCGTTGTTTTTATTGTTTATTTAAAACAGTTTATAGGGTTTCCTTGAGGGTTCATATTCAAAACAAACATGTGAACAGTATCTGATGCTTGAACATTATAAAATGAATATGATTGGATAAAAAGACTGCTTATAAACATCACCTGATGATAATTATATGCATCTGTGTCTGTATTGAAATTTGTGTGTAGTTAATTAGTTAATTATTATTGATTAACTTGACTATAAACTAATGTGATGTGATGAGATTTTTAATTGGTGTAATTTTCTTTCTGTATTTTCTCTCTATAAAGTTAATATGAGACAATCTCCACAAATTTTAATATTGAAGGAGGTAAGCTGTTTTTTCTTTAAAATGAACTTTATTTATTAAATACATATTGATATTTATCTTGAAATTTAATAAGTACTGAATGGACTAAATTCAAAACCATTCAAATCATTTTAATTTATGTGTTTGTTTCATAGAGTACTTTGAAACTATTTACCGTTCGTATCATATATGTCATTCTACCTGAATAGTATATAGTTTTCCATTTTGTTTTCAAGTTGTATTTGAAAAGATTTATAAGCGTTTCTTTCAATAAGAATTTGAAATTGAAATTTGTTTTAAATATTTTTTTGTCAGTAAAATGTGTTTTCAGTGGTAATAGAAAGTCATAAGTTTTAAATTGTAAACCAAATACTGTCGTGATATGTTTTCTGGGCGGAATGTATTGAATTAATCAAATCTTGTTAATCAAATGTTTAACAAGATGATCTCACGAAAAGTTTAAACAGATTATTTATTATTATTATTGAACGTTTTCCTTATCTCGACAACATATATTTAACACTATTTTTCTTTTTTATCAAGGTTTGGTCTAGCCTCAATAATTCAACACCTTTAAGCCGTCGTTTCGTCTATATTTGTAGATATCTTCAGGGCTACATCAATACAGAATTTAATTACAATAACATGAAAAATACCAAGGTAATTATGTATATTAATTAAATAATGTAATATAATTATTAGAATTAGTAGTAATACTGTCCGTCATACCTCGTAAATTCTCAGAAAAGCTCGACCGGTTTCGGTGTATTTTATGAAATACACAGTCAGTTAGTTGCTCTTGAAGATGGGATCCGGATGAACCCGAAACCGGTTACAGCTTTTCTGAGAATTTACGAGGTATGACGGACAGTATTACTACTAATTCTAATATTACTAACCTCAGTGGAACTAACCCATTAACTATATGTAATATAATTATGTTTCATGTTATTGTAATTAAATTATGTATTGATGTAGCCCTGGAGATGTCTACAAATACAGACGAATCGTCGGCTTAAAGGTGTTGAATTATTGAAGCTAGACCAAACCTCGATAAAAAAGAAAAATATTATTATTATTATTATCATTATTATTTGAGGGTGACTGTAGCACTGCGTATTAAAAACTATTGTACTTCCCTTCTTCTGTACTAAAGTACCCCAGTACTTAGCTTCAACGCCTCCAACAATCTCAGCACTTTTGTTGGACCAAACGGTAAAAGTTTTTCTATGGTTTTGTTGACTGCTTTGAAGCACATACCTCTGTGAAACAAAGTTGCCTTACAGGATTTCCGTGAACAGAGTTTTCTTCATTTCTCATCAGAAACGCAGGTAGAAAGGAAAGTCATCAGAATATGTATTTTGCTAGATCACTGTGAACCTAAGTAGAACTCATGGTTTCTTTTGGATTTGTTACAACTTGGATGGGTTACACCAGAATGGGTAACATGGTTTAGACATGACTAATGATGATGAATCTGAAATGGACAGGACATGAATTTAATTTGAGGTTTGTGATGATGCTAAGTTTGTTTAGATCACAGGTGTCAAACATACGGCCCGCGGACTGCATCCGGCCCACCTGGGGGTTCGATCCGGCCCGGGGGATAACTTTGCATTATATTATATATATATATATAAAGATTTCACATGAACACGTGAAATAAAAATCAATGATCAATCCATGACAATTACTAGTATTGTTGATAGTAGCTTTATCGTTGTTATGGACAGTCATATATTCTAATTACTAATATTTGTAATAAGATTCATGAAAGTTTGGCGCCTGATGTCATTCGTTTGTTTTCAGAACGCACTTTGAAAGTAATAGACAGATGAGGGACATCTTCAAGTTGTCTCAAAGGGAATATACATTGTACCTGAGAAAATAGAAAATATTTACTCTTGGAGTCCAGTATGTACACCAGGTGTTTATCCATGAAGAATCTCTAAAGGTAGCTATTCTTTTTTATCTTCTTCTATTTCCTTCTCTATTAATGATCAAACTACAATATGAAATGGGAAAACAAGACTATGATCTTTCAACCGTAACAAGCGGTCTTCGTCAGAGTCAAAAACCCAACCTTCTAAGAGGGTTGACAGCTAGCGGATAGTTTTTTACTCTTTTCTTAGTGTACTCCTTTGTTTCCCCAAACATCCCTTTCTGGACGTTTGTCCTTTCCTGCGCTTTCAACCTTTTAAGATATCACTCTTCCCTCCCACTCTTCTCAACCCCTCACCAGATGTGTCGTGCATCTAGTGTTTCAGTTGGATGTTTGACTCTGCCGAAAACCGCTTGTTACGGTTGAAAGATCTTAGTCTTGTTTTCCCATTTCATTTGTGGTTTGATCATTTCCTCCCTGAGGAAGAATACGTGTTCGAAACGCTTTCTTTATACTATTAAAAAAATTTTATATGTGGAGACTATTTTATTAACCTTTTACCCTACAATGATAATTGTAATTCTTTATATATTGAAACATTTTTCTCCAAAAACTATAGAAGGCCACAGGTTCCCCACGCTTGGTCTAGGATCACCATTCCGCGATTTTATTTTTATTTTTATTATTTCAGGGTGACTAAAGCACTGCGTCTTTAAAAAAAAACTATTGTACTTCCCCTCTTCTGTACTAAAGCACCCCAGCAGTTAGCTTCAATGCCTCCAAGAAGCTCAGCACTTTTGCTGGTTCCAGCAGTAAAAGTTTTTCTATGGGTTGTTGAGTGTCCCGAAGCACCTGCCTCTCTGCAGCAAAGTTGCCTTACAAGTTATCAGCAGGTGCAACGGAGTTTCTTCCTCTTTGCAGAATCTGCACCAACCATCATTGATAATGTCCATTCAGGCTCCCTATGTTTCGGGAGAAAGTACTTCCTTTCTCCTTCTTCAGGTCCTCAGGTGCACTTGTGGGAGGTTCCCACTAGTTAGCGCTTTTGGACCCTCTGCTCTTCCGGAGGATGGTCTCCAAACTTCCTTTTCCTTATAGGGGAAAATCCCTGAAGCTCTATCGGTGGTATTTTGTCCGCTCCGGCAGAGCACCGCATACCGGAGTAACCGTTCCGCGATAGTTCACAACTAGTGTCCTCGTAGCCTTTGTTTATCACCTTTGTTAACTAAGGAAAATGATTTTCTCAAAGCTTATACTTTTCATGTAATGGTTGATAAATAGTCTTCTTTCTTAAATGCCAGAATATTTTTATCTTTATTACCAGAATTGTAATTCTTAATATTTTGAAGCGAAGACCACATTTCTTAGTTGAAAAGGCCGCAGGTTCCCCACGCCTGGTCTAGGATCACCATTCAGTGATAGTTCACACCTGTTAAGCCTCAACTGACCCTTTTACGTTTGTTTCTTGTTTAACTCCATGTGTTTATGCACGCTATTCTCTTAATAAGGCTTTATGTTACAGATTTTCCTGCGAGAGTTGATTTCAAACGCTTCTGATGCACTCGACAAGATTCGATTAATGTCTTTGACAGACTCTGATCAGTTGGCAGCCACGGAGGAATTAAGTATAAAGATCAAGGTCAGTATTGAAAGCATCATTTATGAATATTCCATATGAAAAGATTTCACATAAACACGTGAAATAACAATCAATGATCGAACTACAATATCAAATGGGAATACAGGACTAAGATCTTTCAACCGTAACAAGCGGTTTTTGACTCTGAGGAAGACCGCTTGTTACAGTTGAAAGATCTTAATCTTGTTGTCCCTTTTCATATTGTGGTTTGATCTTAGACAACGTATTTGTGGTTTTATATTTTTTCATCTGTATTCACACTAAATGGTTTTAACCTGATTTCAGTACTTAATATTTTTAAAAACAACAATTTTGTTTTGAAATCATTAGTTGTGCAATCCGTAATTGTGTGGTATTTACTCATTCTGAGGTAAAATTGATAAAGAAACAAAGGTCTCCACACAAATGAAGCTTTGTTCAACAACAACAAGAATGCGTTTCGAACACCTTATGTTCATCATGAGGAAGACACCAAGGATGTGGTGCTGAAGGGTTGGTCCAATGAAAACAACTCTTCACTTTAGAGATTTTCGATCTACTTTTTCCATATGAAATGTTTTTTAAACCACAGAGCACGTACGTACGTAATACGATTTGATGTGCGTACTAATTGCTGTACAGGGTAGATACGAGATGAGAGGTTGTTCAATGCTGGATCTATCTTCTTTCATCATCTATCATCTATATGATGATGAACACAAAGTGTTCGAAACGCGTTGAATAAAACTTCATTTGTGTGGAGACTTTTGTTGGTTTATCCATTTTACCTCAGAATGAGTTCTATGTGTATTTAGCACTGTTGCCACTCTTTGATATCTAGAGCCAGAGACCTGATATTCTTATCAGCAAACCTGATAAAGGACACAGCTGGTCAGTTTATATTTCTCATAATAATAGCGGCGTCTGATAGTGGTAATACAATCCAGAAGGCTGTGATTATTTAAAAAAATCATATCAAAACAAGTTATAATCTGAGGAATGATATTTATATGGCAGTGAATCTGATGATAAACAACATTGAAATAATATAAAAGAAGATTTATAAATACCAGCGAAGTTGTGAATGTTATTGGACAAGCTTAATTTTATTCGGATATTATAAAAGAAAGGAATCAGCACCTGTTACTGATGCAAACCTGAATTCTACATATATACAGGTATGATAACAAGATTTCACATATTTAAACAAAGGAGTACATAAGAAAACAACTATCAGCTAGCTATCAACCCAGCTTCATCAAGACTTTATCAAGTTTGAAAAGCCCCTTACTAACGTTAATAATATTTGATCTATTAAATTTAATCAGTAAAAACTTCCATTTTAGTTCAATTGTACAAGCATTATAGATTAATGTTATTAATATTAGTAGTAATTAAAATTTCAGTCGGTGAGTTGGCTTTTATATATATATATATATATATATTATACACTTTTTTTCGTTGGAAATACGATCAAAAACGGACAAATATAGTTCAATATAAACAAAGAAACATAGAGAAATCAAAAGAACACACTTACAGTCTCTAATTTTCGGTTTGAACCGTCTTCAGGAGAGATAAGATAGGGAAACCAAGCGCACTGGATCAGAGATGGTTGGAGACCAACAGTGTTGCCGCATGCGCGCCCGTTCACAGAAAATAAGGTAGACAGGAATCAATTTATAATTACATTAAATTAATGGAATATGAAAACAATAAATATATAAAAGAAAAAATTGAAAAAAAATAAGGGAAATTGATACATAAACAAAAGTACTGACTAAGCTATGATAAAATAAAATAAAACTAAGAATACAAATATAAACAAAAGTACTGACTAAGCTATGATAAAATAAAATAAAACTAAGAATACAAATAATGAAATAAAATGGCAAATGAAACAGAATTTTAAACATTATCGCAACCGTTAACCATTAATCGAACGTGAGGCAACCTCGACGTGTCCCATTATAAATCCCCAACCACACTTCACAGCTCCCCCCCATAACACCCTCTATCCTGTTGCAACTGACTGCTCGTGTACCTCCAAAAACTGTGTGTACCGTTTGGAGTGTACCGAGTGTGATTCGTTCTACGTAGGCCAAGCATCCACCAAGCTTAGTCTCCGTATTAACAATCACAGAGCTTCAGTCAATAGCCGCTCCCATCTTCCCATTGCCATACATGCCAATAGCCACGGTCTCCCTTTTAATGAGTGCTACAGGTTACAGATTCTGCGACAAATACCCCCTGACTGCAAAGATCTCACACTACGAGCCTCCGAAGAAGCCCATATTTGGCTATTAAGTGCGCGCAGTGCACCTGGCCTCAATCTAAAGCGATAATGTTTAAAAGTTCCTTGCCTTTTCATATTTTATCACCAATTTTTTAATAAATTATTTCATTTGTTATTATTATTTGTATTCTTAGTTTTATTTTATTTTATCATAGCTTAGTCAATACTTTTGTTTATGTATCAATTTCCCTTATTTTTTTTCAATTTTTTCTTTTATATATTTATTGTTTTCATATTCCATTAATTTAATGTAATTATAAATTGATTCCTGTTTACCTTATTTTCTGTGAACGGGCGCGCATGCGGCAACACTGTTGGTCTCCAACCGTCTCTGATCCAGTGCGCTTGGTTTCCCTCTCTTATCTCTCCTGAAGACGGTTCAAACCGAAAATTAGAGGCTGTAAGTGTGTTCTTTTGATTTCTCTATGTTTCTTTGTTTATATTGAACTATATATATATATATATATATATAAGGTGTGTTCTCTAATCGGGGTTCGGTCAATTTTCCAGAATAAAAAATCAAACTCACGTTGCCAACGTTTCGGTTTTATTTAAAACCTTTTTCATAGGCAGATGTAAGAATTTTTTAACTAAGAAAATGAAATTTACATTATTTAAAGGAACAACAATGTAAATTTCATTTTCTGAGTTAAAAAATTCTTACTTCTGCCTATGAAAAAGGTTTTAAATAAAAACCGAAACGTTGGCAACGAGAGTTTGATTTTTTATCCTGGAAAATTGACCGAACCCCGATTAGAGAACACACGTAATCTATCTAACGGTTGATATATTATTGAATCTGTTATATATATATATATATATATATATATATATATATATACAATAAAATAAAAAACGAAGGAAACACACAGAAAGACACAGACATAACTCACATCGATATTTCGACAATCGTCGTCATCAGGAGGTGCGAAGAGCGAAGAGTCCCGCAGGAAGACAGGGCGGTACTGAACTCGGAAACCGCAGCCAGTACCCCACCACTTACCACCAAGCGGGGGAAGGGAGGGAAGGAAATGAAGAGCCAAATTAAGACGTAAAAGGAACGAGTAAAAATTATAACTATAAAAAATTATAAAAAAGTAGATAAATCAAATTAAAATTAATAAAAATAATAAATAAAAAGTAAAATAAAAAATAATAAATAAATAAATAAAAAATAATAAATAAATAAATCATAAATAAATTATCGGTTGAGGTTGAGTCCGGGGGAAGAGCGAGCATCAAGTAAGCATATGTATGCCTCCTCTGAAGCTCTTAGGGTAACTTTATTGTTGGATTCGGGGATCTGTTTCAGGATCTGAACCCTGAAACAGTCATTGAAACTGAGTCCATGCGAGTTCGCATGGATGGCTACAGGATAGTTACTGCGTTGACCGACTGAAGCCCTATGACCATTCATACGAAGGCTCAACTTATTAGAAGTTAAGCCAACGTAAAAGGAGTCACACTGAGTGCAATCCAGTCGGTAAACACAGTTGCTCCAGGTACAGGAGGAATTGACCTGAACCGGGTAGGAACTATGGTGGAGAGGGGAATCGAAGGAAGGATTAGGATTAACAATCAGGCAAGTTTGACAGCCACGGCGTCCACATTGTTTCATTCCAGGAACAGGATTGGAAGGCTGAGGGGAAATATGAGAGAAAATGCTTTTTAGACTGGCAGGTTTACGGTAGGAAATAGAAGGGGAGTGATTAAAGATGGAAGAAGTAGAAGTAGAAGTAGACAGAATCGGAAAAGACTCCTTAATAACAGCACGAAGCTTATAAGCGCCAGGGAAGTAGGTTGTCAGGAAGAAGGAAGTGTTACTTCTATCCCTCTTGGGTCTGGGTTGGTGGGAGATGTCAGCCGGTAAAACACGACTATCAATGAAGGAGCGAGGATAGCCTCGTTCAGAAAATTTGTCCTTTAAGAGGTTAAGGTGATGTCTGCGGTCTTGGAGATTATTGCAGATATTGTGAATACGGAGGGACAAGGATCGAGGTATAGACTTTTTAACATGGGATGGATGGCAACTATTGTAATGGAGGTACTGTTGGGAGTTGGTGGGTTTTATATGTACGGAAGTCAAGAAGTGTCCATTGTCTAAAGTAACGTCAACGTCAAGAAAGGTGATAAGTCTGTCGGAGATGTCGTAAGTGAAAGTGATGGAGGGGCAGAAATTTTGAAAGGAGTGTAGGAAAAGTTCATTATCTAATTGAATTTCTTGACTCTGAATTTATTTCTCCTGGACTGCCTGCTCATGAGTAAAAACTTAAAGTAGGAGCACCAATGATGCTGCAATTTATAGCAGTAACAAATTTGATGTTACGAAACATGAGTGACTCAAAAACTGTGCAACGGGACACGACTCTGAGTTCGTGCTCTACACAGATATGCCATAGAGGCGGACATAATGACTGGATGTGGTATTGGGGAGTCTGTGTGTATACCACGCATACCATTGATTCCGAGCCACTGTCTGTTTCCATTCAAATGATTGCAAGGTCCCCTCAGAGTCTATTTCGCATTGACGTTAACTAAGTCGCAAAGGGACACTTTATCTAACGCAGGAATTCAAGTTAGCGAAACCAAGTTTTTCTCACATGGTCAACTGTAGTTTACTTGCTCAATAGTCAGAGGTTTCAACTGATTGTTCTTCCATGAACCTGAAGGGCAGACAGCTAATGTAGTGTATACAGAGGCATTTGTTTAACACTGTACTAATAATGGTGTTTTCTACTATTCTATAACTTCTAATTATGGTATTAGTATATATAATACTATAATTGATATTTTGGAATACCAAGAATAATAGAATTTTTGATTCCGTCAAAGACGGGTACATTTGCTAGTATATATATATATAAGGTGTTCTAATCTAATCTAATCAGGGTTCGGTCAATTTTCCAGAATAAAAAATCAAACTCTCGTTGCCAACGTTTCGGTTTTATTTAAAACCTTTTTCATAGGCAGATGTAAGAATTTTTTAACTAAGAAAATGAAATTTACATTATTTAAAGGAACAACAATGTAAATTTCATTTTCTTAGTTAAAAAATTCTTACTTCTGCCTATGAAAAAGGTTTTAAATAAAAACCGAAACGTTGGCAACGAGAGTTTGATTTTTTATCCTGGAAAATTGACCGAACCCCGATTAGAGAACACACCTAATCTATCTAACGGTCGATATATTATTGAATCTGTTATGTATATATACCATGATAAACGGAAATGGTTCGGGAGGACAGATAACACTTAAAATAAACTGTGACACATAGACAGAAACATAACAAAGACTCACTTTTCAATATTTCGAACGTAATGGCAGTCTTTGTTATGTTTCTGTCTATGTGTCACAGTTTATTTTATGTGAGATTAAATTTTCTGCCTACTTTTGTCTTGATCAGTTTTTGGATTTCTTTTCCAAATCTCGTATTAGTCCTTTAAATTCTCCAGGAACCAGGTATATTAACTCACCATATGATTTTCTGTCCATTTTTAATCGTATTTATTATTATTGACGTTTCGGTCTTCTTTGACCATCTACAGGGTTATTTTTGAACACATATCCATAGTATTTTAAAAAACTATTTAACAATTTTATCTAAAACTTAATAATAACACGATAGAAATATAAAGTAAACATTAAATTACTTTAATGTTTACTTTATATTTCTAACGTGTTGTATGGATATTTGTTCAAAAATAACCCTGTAGATGGTCAAAGAAGACCGAAACGTCAATAATAATAAATGCGATTAAAAATGGACAGAAAATCATATGGTGAGTTAATATACCTGGTTCCTGGAGAATTTAAAGGACTATGGTAATACGAGATTTGGAAAAGAAATCCAAAAGACTGATCAAGACAAAAGTAGGGAGAAAATTTAATCTCACATGTATAAATGAAGGACTGTTCCCCAAATATACACATATATATATATATCAGGGGTGACCAAGTTCCTTGACAGTCCGAAGAATTTATCAAAATTTGAAATGTATCGCCTGCCATATATAAAACATAATTTTTTTATAATAATTTTTTTTAAAATATAGTAGCACAAAAATGAAAAGGGAACTCTGGTACATTTATTGAGAACCACAAATAATCCTTCAAAAAGTATCTGATAAAAATAATCAGATAAAAGTATCTGATGCTTGTACTTGAGGCATAAAAAGAAGACTTTTAAAGCTAACTTGACCTTCGGCAACAAAGTGGACATGGGCCAAAGGGTCTGAAGTGTCTTTGGTAAGGGTTCTGTAGAACTCTGAGTACTCCTTTTCTTCTATTTCACTTGGCCTAAAAAAAAAAGAAATATTTTTATATGTGGAGACGATTTCATTCACTTTTTGCCCTACAAATGTTAAAATATCTGTTTTATGAGGGCGTTAAGAATGTGCTCACTTAGAATGCCTTAATTATGAGATTATAAGTCTATTAAATTAAATATTCCTCTTCTTATATCGACTTAGCTTTAAAGGGTGCTAAAAACATTTAAAATTGTTAAAACTCATTAAACATTTCCTTTATTTTAACACTTTGGAGTACATAAATGTTTTTATAATCATAATACGGGGAGTTCCAAAAGTCTTGCCCACATTTTGACATTGAATATCTCGGAAACTATTAAAGATATAAAAACACATCTGGTAAAATCGGAAAGCTTGTTATTTCAAGTTTTACATGAAATATTCAAAGATGTTCAATGTGAGCACCAGTTGTTACACGACACACATCAAGCCGGTAGTCAAATTCTTGCCAAACGCGTCCCAGCATTGCATTGTCAATGGTTGAAACGGCTTCTGTTATTCGTGCTTTGAGTTGAGAGGTGTCCCGTTCTGTTAGCTGGACATAAGCACCCATCAGTTGTGAATTTACTATGCCATCTCACTATGGACTTCCTGTATGGTGGCTCCTTTCTGAATTTTCGGCGAAATGCACGTTGAACAACAGTGCATGACTCAGTTTTTGCAAATTCAAGCACACAAACGCCTTTTCCGGTTGAGAGAACGCCATTATTGGGTCTGAAAAGAAATAAAAAAATTAATAACCTTACAAAAAACTTGATGTAATTAGCTTTAAAATAGCAAAACATTTATCTTAATACCTTTCATAGTTAAGGAGATATGAGAACTTCAAATTGGGTCAAGACTTTTGGAACACCCCGTATATATATATATATATATATTCAAATAACAATCAATGATCAAACCACAATAAGAAAATGGGAAAACAAAACTAAGATCTTTCAACCGTAACAAGCGGTCTTCGTTGGGTTTTTGACTCTGATGAAGACCGCTTGTTACGGTTGAAAGATCTTAGTCTTGTTTTCCCATTTTCTTATTGTGGTTTGATCATTGATTTATATATATATATATATGATCAAACCACAATAAGAAATGGGAAAACTATATATTTATATATAGGTGTGTTCTCTAATCGGGGTTCGGTCAATTTTCCAGTATGAAAATTGACCGTATATATATATATATATATATATATATATATATATATATATTGGTATAAATAGGCAGCAGATCTTCTTTTAAACAAGTATCATTAAAATTAACCGCAGTCTCGGCATTCACGATCTTAAGACTGAGAGATTCGATCCTACGAACTAACCTCCTGCTAACAGGGTTCAACTGGAAAAGGAGTTGGCCAAGTGACATGTTAAATTAAAATCGATGACTCATGCTGAGTCATTGCTATAAATAGATTAAAAGGATAGTACAGGTTAATGTAAAGAGAAGGTTAAAGGTCAATAATGAACAAGAAACAAGCGGTTAGAATAAAAGAGTTGAAAGTCCAAGAAATTCAAGAAAGGCCAAGTGACATGTTAAGTTAAACTCGATGACTCATGCTTAGTCATTGCTATAAATAGATTAAAATCGATGACTCATGCTTAGTCATTGCTAAAAATAGATTAAAAGGATAGTACAGGTTAATATAAAGAGAAGGTTAAAGGTCAACGGTATAACTGGACTAATAGAGAATAAATAGATTAAGAAAATTAATAATAATAATAATAATAATAATAATGTTAATAATAATTAATAATAATAATAATTAAGATTAATAGTAAACTAGAAAAGATATATTAAATAACGAGTTGAAAGAGAGTAAGTATTAAAAGGGAAGGTATAGTTAGTTAGAAAAAGAAAGAAAAGTTTATAGTTAGTTAGTTATAACGAAAAGAATAATAAATATAAGAAAAGTAAACGTATTGAGTGCGCAAGCTTTCGACATCACAGATGTCATCGACGGGCGAAGTTGTTCCTAGGAGATCCAGGACGCAAAAGGCATAGGGAAGGGAAAGCAGGCAAGTAGTGGGGGTAAGGGGAGTGGGGGAGCCCAACTGGAGAACAGCTGCAGATCACCTGATGCCGGAGGCCGACTCGCGCCGAGCAGCCTCGGGAATACCGACCGCAGGCCGAGCGCCCGCCCTCACACCACTCTCCGGTCCACCAGTCCGAGTCACCAGATCAACCGAGCCACTATTATCAGCAGCACTATGTGGCGCTACACTCAGTCCGGTATCCCGCTGCACTTCACCGCTTACTACCATACTCCTCATGCTGGGAATGACGAACATGTCTACCATCTGGCAGTTAAGGGAAGGCTTCTTAGACCTAATGTAGAGCGCTTCCAGGATTTTCAGGCGGTTAGGGTCACTTTGCAGTTGAAGGACTTTGGTTCCTTCGACTAACTTCTCCCTAGTGAGACGAGTACCATGGACTTCTTGTTCATGCTGTTTTGGTCCACCAGCAGACAGATGTAGGGTAAGACGCCTCGAGAGCTTCGTGTTTGTCATGCCGATGTATGTAGAAGGCAGGGCTGCACAGTTCCCTGAATTACAAACATATTCATACACGAGATGACTTTTCTGGAGCTCTGGGGTGACACACTGGGGGCTGTTCTTAAGAACAACATTACTGGTCTTATTGTTCTTATAGAATATTGTTAATTTAAGCTTATCCTCCTCCGTCGTCGTTGAAACGTGCTTGGAGACGATATTTCGCAGCGCTTGTTCATCTTGCTTGTACTGGCTGCTCATGTATGCCCTGTAATACAAGCGTATTACTTGATGACTCTCCTCGACATCAAAGGTTGACGGACGATTAAAGGTCGATGACGGAATCCGTGAGGAACTACTTAGAGAAGCTAAAATTGAAAGAGGCTATTACAAGAGTAATATACTAAAAACGAGACACCGTATAGCGGCCAAGAATTTGAAACAAGATGGTTTCCATCACAATCCGTAAAGCTGATAAAGCTGCCTGCTATGTTTTGATAGGATCAGATGAATACAACTCTAAAATCAGCGACATCCTAAGTGACCCTGCGAAGTTTCGTCATATTCCCGTAACCCCACTGACGATATTAAGAGAAGAGTTAACAAACTGATAAAAGTGGTAAATGCCAAAACTGGAAAGAAAAGTCTTCCACCTATCATCGGAGACTATGGTTTGGGATATTGTTATTGGCAATGTGAAAACCCACAAACCAGGGAACCCCTTAAGGCCTATTATCAGTCAGATTCCTTCTCCTACGTACCAACTGGCGAAGCGACTGAATGAAATACTCACTCCCTTCGTTCCCAAGGACTATAGTTTCAGCAAATTGATGGTGTTGCCATGGGATCACCGTTGGGTGTCCTATTTGCAAATTACTTCATGGGCGCTGTGGAGAGGAAAGTCTTTTCTGAATTAGAAAGACCCACAATATATGGGAGATATATCGACGACATTTTCGTCTTAGCCAGAGACGTAAATGTGATCGAAAGATTGAAGGAACACCTGGAGAATGAATCAGGCCTTAGACTAACTGTTGAAAAGAGTATTGACGGTCAGCTGCCATTTCTTGATGTTTTGGTCCAACAACGGTCTAGGAGCTTTAGCACAGGTGTCTATTGCAAACCAACTAACCCGGGTCTGTGTTTGAATGGGATTAGTGAATGCCCGGATAGGTACAAACGTTCAACCATTGCGGCTTATGTAAGAAGGGCTCTAACTCACTGCAGTGAATGGTCGGATGTCCACTCGGAGTTGGAAAGAGCAACCCAGGTCCTGGTCAACAATGGTTATTCCAATAATCATGTGAGGAAAACTATCAGTCAATGCCTTGAGAAGTGGTATGGCACTACAGAGAACAAAGATGCCTCAGAGGAGAGTCATCAAGTAATACGCTTGTATTACAGGGCATACATGAGCAGCCAGTACAAGCAAGATGAACAAGCGCTGCGAAATATCGTCTCCAAGCACGTTTCAACGACGACGGAGGAGGATAAGCTTAAATTAACAATATTCTATAAGAACAATAAGACCAGTAATGTTGTTCTTAAGAACAGCCCCCAGTGTGTCACCCCAGAGCTCCAGAAAAGTCATCTCGTGTATGAATATGTTTGTAATTCAGGGAACTGTGCAGCCCTGCCTTCTACATACATCGGCATGACAAACACGAAGCTCTCGAGGCGTCTTACCCTACATCTGTCTGCTGGTGGACCAAAACAGCATGAACAAGAAGTCCATGGTACTCGTCTCACTAGGGAGAAGTTAGTGAAGGAACCAAAGTCCTTCAACTGCAAAGTGACCCTAACCGCCTGAAAATCCTGGAAGCGCTCTACATTAGGTCTAAGAAGCCTTCCCTTAACTGCCAGATGGTAGACATGTTCGTCATTCCCAGCATGAGGAGTATGGTAGTAAGCGGTGAAGTGCAGCGGGATACCGGACTGAGTGTAGCGCCACATAGTGCTGCTGATAATAGTGGCTCGGTTGATCTGGTGACTCGGACTGGTGGACCGGAGAGTGGTGTGAGGGCGGGCGCTCGGCCTGCGGTCGGTATTCCCGAGGCTGCTCGGCGCGAGTCGGCCTCCGGCATCAGGTGATCTGCAGCTGTTCTCCAGTTGGGCTCCCCCACTCCCCTTACCCCCACTACTTGCCTGCTTTCCCTTCCCTATGCCTTTTGCGTCCTGGATCTCCTAGGAACAACTTCGCCCGTCGATGACATCTGTGATGTCGAAAGCTTGCGCACTCAATACGTTTACTTTTCTTATATTTATTATTATTATTCTTTTCGTTATAACTAACTAACTATAAACTTTTCTTTCTTTTTCTAACTAACTATACCTTCCCTTTTAATACTTACTCTCTTTCAACTCGTTATTTAATATATCTTTTCTAGTTTACTATTAATCTTAATTATTATTATTATTAATTATTATTAACATTATTATTATTATTATTATTATTATTAATTTTCTTAATCTATTTATTCTCTATTAGTCCAGTTATACCGTTGACCTTTAACCTTCTCTTTATATTAACCTGTACTATCCTTTTAATCTATTTTTAGCAATGACTAAGCATGAGTCATCGATTTTAATCTATTTATAGCAATGACTAAGCATGAGTCATCGAGTTTAACTTAACATGTCACTTGGCCTTTCTTGAATTTCTTGGACTTTCAACTCTTTTATTCTAACCGCTTGTTTCTTGTTCATTATTGACCTTTAACCTTCTCTTTACATTAACCTGTACTATCCTTTTAATCTATTTATAGCAATGACTCAGCATGAGTCATCGATTTTAATTTAACATGTCACTTGGCCAACTCCTTTTCCAGTTGAACCCTGTTAGCAGGAGGTTAGTTCGTAGGATCGAATCTCTCAGTCTTAAGATCGTGAATGCCGAGACTGCGGTTAATTTTAATATATATATATATATATATATATTAAAGTTACAGCTAGAGAACACAAGAAAAAGGACGAACACTCACGAATCTCGATTATTTCGGCGTCTTGCCGTCTTCAGGAGAGTAGAAAGAAAGAAAATAAAATAAAAGGAGAAAGAATGAAGGAACGGAGACGTAAATACGTCCACTGGCCGATGTAAACTGGCGCGATACAATGACACGCAGTGCAGCCACCTTACCAACGTAAACCAGTGTAGGCTGTGAGTTAAAAAAATTATAAAAGTGATATTTAAGTAAAAGGGAGGAGAAAAGTAAAAAGAGAAAGGAAAGGAAAAAAACATAAAACTAACTAAAATTAAACGGGGAAAAAAAATAAATAAATAAATTTTTTTTCCCCGTTTAATTTTAGTTAGTTTTATGTTTTTTTCCTTTCCTTTCTCTTTTTTACTTTTCTCCTCCCTTTTACTTAAATA
>JAPFBL010001204.1:0-24951 GCA_026182355.1 Hermatobates lingyangjiaoensis | reverse complement strand
GCATAATCTATAATTTAAATTCTGTATTAATTTTCTTTATCTGAAAAAAGTCAAGTCTAACGGAACTATAGAAAAGTTATATTGTTTTCATTACACATAATTTATTATTAGAGCTGGAATTAAATTGTTTCCCGGTCAACGCCGGGTAGATCAGATAGTAAAATAATAAAAAATTATACTTCTGTCTATGAAAAAGGTTTTAAATAAAGACTGAAACGTTGGCAATGAGAGTTTAATTTGAACCTGAAGAACTAACCGAGTCCCGATAAACTTTAGTTTTATATAATATAAATTAATAATCAACAATAACTCTTGATATAATATATGAATTAAATACCACAATAAACAGTATATAAAATTAAAATGCTCTATTTATTTCGTTACCACATCATCAGAGAGCTAAATGAAACAACCAAAAAATATAATAACAAGTTAACCTGGTTGATTGAAGTCAGACTTTTATAATAATAATTATAATATTTGAGCTATTCAATTTAATCATAGAGGATTAGATAATATTTCTTAACAACATCGATTTTTCATAGGTTATAATTTAGCTCCGGTCCAATCATATCCAACTTATTGTGGTTTAAACATTGATTGTTGTTTCTCGTGTTTATTGTGAAATCTTGTTATTGATATATATATATATATATATACACAATTAAAAGAAACGGTCCAGCGGACTTTTTTACAATAAAATAAAAAACGAAGGAAACACACAGAAAGACACAGACATAACTCACATCGATATTTCGACAATCGTCGTCATCAGGAGGTGCGAAGAGCGAAGAGTCCCGCAGGAAGACAGGGCGGTACTGAACTCGGAAACCGCAGCCAGTACCCCACCACTTACCACCAAGCGGGGGAAGGGAGGGAAGGAAATGAAGAGCCAAATTAAGACGTAAAAGGAACGAGTAAAAATTATAACTATAAAAATTATAAAAAAGTAGATAAATCAAATTAAAATTAATAAAAAATAATAAATAAAAAGTAAAATAAAAAATAATAAATAAAAAATAAAAAAATAATAAATAAAAAATAAAAATAAATAAATCATAATAAATTATCGGTTGAGGGAGTTCCGGGGGAAGAGCGAGCATCAAGTAAATATGTATGCCTCCTCTGAAGCTCTTAGGGTAACTTTATTGTTGGATTCGGGGATCTGTTTCAGGATCTGAACCCTGAAACAGTCATTGAAATGAGTCCATGCGAGTTCGCATGGATGGCTACAGGATAGTTATGATAACTATCCTGTAGCCATCCATGCGAACTCGCATGGACTCAGTTTCAATGACTGTTTCAGGGGTTCAGATCCTGAAACAGATCCCCGAATCCAACAATAAAGTTACCCTAAGAGCTTCAGAGGAGGCATACATATGCTTACTTGATGCTCGCTCTTCCCCCGGACTCAACCTCAACCGATAATTTATTTATGATTTATTTATTTATTATTTATTTATTTATTATTTTTATTTTACTTTTTATTTATTATTTTATAATTTTAATTTGATTTATCTACTTTTTTATAATTTTTTATAGTTATAATTTTTACTCGTTCCTTTTCGTCTTAATTTGGCTCTTCATTTCCTTCCCTCCCTTCCCCGCTTGGTGGTAAGTGGTGGGGTACTGGCTGCGGTTTCCGAGTTCAGTACCGCCCTGTCTTCCTGCGGGACTCTTCGCTCTTCGCACCTCCTGATGACGACGATTGTCGAAATATCGATGTGAGTTATGTCTGTGTCTTTCTGTGTGTTTCCTTCGTTTTTTATTTTATTGTATATATATATATAATTTATATATATATATATATATATATATTATATGTATAGGAGATTCAATATAAATCGACCCGAGGTGTGCTCTCTAATCGGGATTCGTCAATTTTCTAGGATAAAAAATCAAACTCTCGGTGCAACGTTTCGGCTTTATTTAAAACCTTTTTCATAGGCAGAAGCAAGCATTTTTTAATAAGAAAATTAAATTTACATTATTTAAAGGAACAACTATAGACAGTCTAGTCGAAGGTTTTGTCGGTTAATATTGTTGTTCCTTTAAATAATGTAAATTTCATTTTCTTAGTTAAAAAATTCTTACTTCTGCCTATGAAAAAGGTTTTTAAATAAAACCGAAACGTTGGCATCGAGAGTTTGATTTTTTATCTTAGAATAATTTGACCGAATCCCATTTAGGAGCACACCTATATATATATAATATATTATATATAATAATATTATAAATATATTTATATATATATATAAACCCTTTATCTTACATTACAAATTTTATGAATGTTAGCTTCTTAAAGAGGTAAATTTTAAGAAAAAACCTGTACATGAACCACTGTTACATGTGAAAAACGTACACCTGCTACGTTGTTTTAAATTTTGGTTAATAAAAGTTTTTTTTATACTGCATTAAAGTTAATTTGATTCATTTCAATAATATAAAACTTTATAATTTAAAATGATAGTGATTTTTATTTGAATGGAATTTAATACATTTTATTTTGCATGTAAGTTTACATGTGAGTTTTACAGTAGGTTTCCATTCAGGAGTGAAGTTGGATAGAAACCATCTATTCCACCTTTTTTAAACAAAAATTGTTTGTTTAAATTATTATTAACATTTTTTTGTTATTATTGCTAAAATTATTAAATGAAATATAAGTAATGATTAAATTGAATATTAATTTATTATATTGGTTGTTTTTATTAAAAAAAGTGTTATAATTAAAAGAAATGTCTTCAATGGATTTGGGAAGTCCTTGTATGTTCTATACTATTTGTAGTTGATAAATAATAATTTTTAGTTGGGGACGCTGGGTGCAGGCAACCATTATGCTGAGATTCAAGTCGTTGATGAAATTTTGACAAGTGGGCAGCTTGCAAGATGGGAATCGAAAGTAAGGGTCAAGTTTGTGTGATGATCCATTCTGGAAGTCGAGGCTTTGGCCATCAAGTAGCAACAGGTGCTTCTTTCTGCATTATTCTTATTATAAGTTGTAATAAATTAAATTTAACTTATACATATATAAACTAGAATTTAAAAAGAACACATAGAAAGGAAATCACTGAACTCACTACTATATTTCGATGTCCTCGTCCTCAGGAAAAGAAGTGAATCGCTCCAAAGGCTGTAACGACTCATATATATATATATAATTTATATATATATATTTGATAGAATAGTGTGTTTATTAATCGGGATTCGGTCAATTTTCTAGTTTTACCGAAACGTCGGCAACGAGAGTTTGATTTTTTATCCTAGAAAATTGACGTAATCCCGATTAGAGAACACACCTATGTATATATAAGTTCAAAATCAAAAAAGAGTGACACACAGAGTAAAGAAACACACTTATTAACTCAAATTTTTGGGAAATCTTTCTTCAGGAGAAAAAGAGAGAGCGCGAAACCAAGCACACCGACAGAGATGTAACGGCACATTCTCTTTTCTTCTGAAGGGTGATTTTACGAAAATTTGAGTTAGTAAGTACGTTTCTTTACTCCGTGTTTTACTATTATTTGATTTTGAAGTTTAAGATATATTGGACTAAATTCCATACGGCTTTGCACTGCCAGCCCCCGCAGGAACACAAAATACGAAAATTGATTATTCTGTATTTAAATTAATAGGTTTTTCTTTCTCTCTCTCTCTCTCTCTCTCTTTCTCTGTGTCTCTCTTTGCCAGCTGAACAGAACTCATCTTCTCCTGATGACGACAATTTTAATTGGTTAAAATTAAACTACTGAGATGAAACGATTCCACGAACTAAATAAACTAGATTCACAAAAATAACACACATAAAAGAGATTACAGAAACTCACTACTATATTTTGACAGCCTCGTCATCAGGAAGATAGTATTAAGTTTCTGTGATTTCTTGAATGTGTGTTCTTTTTGTGAATCTAGTTTATATATAAATATGTTAGTTGACTTTTAATCGTACTTTTAAAGCGTTTAAACCCTCATTGTGGTCTATAAGTGTGTATTGCGAGGTTACCCTCTCCCCTTCCTGACTAGAAGACTGCTACCAGCGACGATACCACACAATCCTGCATCGGCCTCCTCTTCCTCTCCCTCTGGGTCTCCCTACCTCATCACAACCTACTTCCCAGATATCCATAAATTGGGTACGATTATTAAAGAACTCTTCCCTATTTTATCCTCTTGCCCTGCCACCTCCAGTACCTTTCCTAATCCCCCACCCCTATCCTACAGACACCCTCCCAACCTTGGCAATTTTCTCTCCCACAGGAATCTAACCTCCACGAGGGCTAACTATTTGCCATCGTGAGCGAAACTGTGTGAACGTCGAGGTTGCCTACCTGTCCAATTATCAACCCCCAACCACACTTCACAGCTTCCTCCCATAAACACACTATCCTGTTCTGATATGACTGCTCGTCCGTGTTACCATCACCAAGAACTGTGTGTACCGTTTGGAGTTGTTACCAGTGTGATTCGTTCTACATAGGCCAAGCATCCACCAGCTTAGTTCCGTATGAACAATCACAGAGCTTCAGTCAACAACCATTCCCATCTTCCCATCGCCATACATGCTAATAGCCACGGACTTCCCTTTAATGAGTGCTACAGGTTACAGATTCTGCGACAAATCCCCTCTGACTGCAAAAACCTCACTCTCCGAGCCTCCGAAGAAGCCCATATTTGGTTGCTCAATGCGCGCAGTGCATCTGGCCTTAATCTTAAGAGATGATGTATTAGTTTCTTCAGTTTCTTCATTGTATTAGTTTCTTGTCTCTGCATCTAGTTTTTATGTTTTTATCTTATATATTTCTCATTTATTTAATTGGTTTTAAGTTTTATTCTCTATTTTTTATAAAAGCTTAGTCCATAATTTTTAATTTTTATTTATGTAACATTTCTTCTTTTCATCCCTCAGTTTTTATTATTTTATTTGTTTTTGTGTTTACTATTATTTTTCACATTCCTATTTTAATTTAATCTCAAATTGATTCTTCACCAATTCTTAACGCAACATTGTTGGTCTCCAACCGTCTCTGTACCAGTGCGCATGTATATATATTTAATGTAATTATTTCTTTTAGATGCCTTGGTAGCTATGGAAAAAGCCATGAAGAGAGATGAAATTGAAACAGTGGCTTTAGCTGCTACCTTGGGGTCCTGTCTGGGCTGGTGGCAGCCCATTCAGTCGCGCACTGGTCTCGTGGCGGGGTTCCAGTCATCTTTTCTTCTTCTGGCTTTGTGCTTGTCTTTTTTAAGACTTTCTTCTGCCCCGGCGAAACTATCAGTCTTTAGAGATATTGGTCACATGTATTCGGCCGGGACTGTTGTGGCTGGTTTGTGGTGGGCATGGGTTTGCTAACCAGTTGCGGCGAGTTATCGTCGGAATGTTTCTACTTCCTTCTCTGTATCTCTTCTTGTAATCTCCCTTTCTTTCCCTTACTTACCTATTCTTTGCTATCTCTCACTCTTTTTTAACTGTTACCTTGTATACTTCCTTTTATTTTTCCCTGTAATCCTTGATGATCCCTTTCATTAAGTAACCACCAGTCTCTCTAGAGATAAAGAGGCTTATGATTTATTCGGGCGTGGCTTATATGTGGCGGACAAGGGTCTGCTCGGCATATCGCGGAGCAGGTACTGTCTCCTACTCTCACTCTGCACCTTTTCTTGCTACCTGTGACTCTTTCCCTAACTTACCTAATCTTTGCTATCTCTCAACTCGTTATTTACTGTTAAGCTTGTATCTTTCCAATTTCATTTTTCCCCTGTACAAAGGAGTACAGTAAAAAAAGTAAAAAACTATCCGCTAGCTGTCAACCCTCTTAGAAGAGGCTATTACCCTCATCACGATAGTAAAGTTTGAAAAGCCCGTTACGAATAATTATAATATTATAGAGTTTTTAAACTTGACTGTCTTGATAAGGGTAATATCCTTATCTAAGTGGCCTGACAGCTAGCGGATAGTTTCTTACTTTTCTTTAACTGTATTCCTTTGTTTAGCCAAACATCTCTCTTAGGGTAAATTATCCTATGACTTTGCATCCTTCAAATTACTACTCTTCCCTCCCACTCCTCTCGACCCCTTGCATGATGTTTCTACATCTTGTGTTATAGTTGTGTTTGGACTCTGATAAAGACGGATTGTTACGGTTGAAATATGTTAGTCTTTTTTACTTTACTATAAGTAAAGTACAGTGATCGTGAAAAAAATTCGACTCGAGATTTTGACGGAATTAATGTTTTGAGGTCCCAGAAGTCGTTTTAGGACGTTTTTACGATGATGTCTGTGTGTGTGTGGGTGGGTGGGTGCGTGTGTGTGAGCATTGCTTGTTACCACGCTACGATCCAGAATCTTTGATGGATCAAGTTGACATTTTACACAAAAATGGGCCTATAAAGACGAAGATCCCTATTGTTTGGGAAGGAATTATGATGATGAAAGTCACTTTTTTTGCCAAACCCGTTTTTTTTTAATCATTTATTTCTCCTAAACTAATAACCTTAGAGTTTTAATTTTGACATTATCTTTGAGGTTTCAAATGCAACAAACGAAAAATATATTCAGAATTTTATAAACAACAGGAAATATTTTTTTTTTTATAAAAATGTAAAACTTTGACTTAAAATTCAATCTCAAACATTGTGAGAGCGATACAAGCCATACTGTTTGACGGACAAGAATTGAAACTATGCTATAATAGAACATATATTTGACAATGAGTTGAGATATTTTTTTCTAAATTTACATTCGCTAAAGGGGCGTTACGTACGATTTGTGTTTTCAGAAAATGTTTTTTGACGCTAAACGGCTCGTTTAAAAATTAATGAAAATTTGACCAAAATGGAACAAAAAATTAGCAAATCATAAAAAAAAAATCATGAAGTTTCAATTAGGGGAAAGAGCAATAACGATATAAAATGTACGTAGGAAACTTATGTATCTGCGTGTCTCATTTTATTCTGTCCATTCCATACTCTCTGTTTTTAGATATATATTTTTAAGAGTTTGTTCCAGATAATTCCTTTATGACAAAATGACAAAAGGATTTCTGTTGCCCAATCGCCTCTTATATTGACAGATATTTAAAGGGTGTTTAAAAGCCGATCTTCATTGTAATGACGAAAACCTGTTGAATGTCGTAGTTTTACTATATGATAAGTCGCTTTCAAGAGTTGCTCGTAATTTTAACTTTGGGGGGGCTAGGTTAGTTTAGTGCAGTGTTTCCCAAAGTGGGCGGTACCGCCCCCCTATTTCCATAAATTGAAAATGTTCATGCAATATAATTTCTAAATTTAAGTGTAAACACGACATGTAAACTTCTAGGAAACGTTTTCTTAAAATTATTTGTTTTGATATTTCATTTTTATGTTAAATGTATCTTCTTACCTAAGTTTCTTTTATTGTGTATTAATTCTTTTGCATAAATATGCTATGAAACAATACATCTATTGGATTCTAAATAAATATTCGATAACTAATTATTTCAATGAAATTATTAAAATGTTAGTCATTTGGTTATTTAGTATAGGAATCTGATTACTACTCAAGGGTGTTGAGTTATAGGTTTATGGATCCAAGGGGGCGGTCACTCGACAAAGTTTGGGAAACACTGGTTTAGTGGGTAGTTCAATACCCACCCATCCAGTATTTATTCAAGTGAGAGATGAAAAAAAAATCTGAGCTCGTCGTCCCTTGGAGAGGACGTTAGAGCCTGTACTGTGTCAGGTGCTCGTTAAAGGTCCCTTACTCTAAAAATACTTGAGTTAGGCAACATTTTTGACTCTATGTAGAATCTTTATTGTGTATTATCACAAACAGCCAGTGTTCGGCCTATGTGTGTTCTCTCGTTTGGACTACCATTGAAACTTAACCTCTCCTCCCCCAATGTGAAATTTCTAATAACGATTTCGAAACGGGTTGTCTTATAATAAAATATGTTTTATAATATTTCCTCTGTTAGTAAAATACCATATCATATCCTAAACTAACACGAACCCAGCTTTCTCAATCCTCTCTCTCATTTTAACCTGCTTAATCCTTTAAATATATATTCTTTCAGGCTTTTGCTAAACAATTTAACTCTACTCCAGATGATCTAGACATGCACGTCATATACGATGTTTCTCATAATATTGCCAAACTGAAGAGCATATGGTTAATGGAAATTAAAGACTTTGCTTCTCCATCGAAAGGTAATTGGATATTTTTAATAAATGTTTCTAATCTTTTACTTCGTGGATCAAGTCTTTATGATCCACTATTCCATGGACCACCCTGTTTAATTTTGTACGTGCTCATTCTTGTTGACAATAGAATATTTTACATTAAAAATTAATATGAATTCAATATTGCTATCTATAATACGGTTTAACTGTTACTGCTGAGCTGCTGTAATTAATTTATTTAGAGGACCATTCTGTTTCATTATTTAGAGTAGGATTATCTGTTGAACTAATTTTGAAATTTGATGTATAATAATACGTGATTTTTAAATACTACTGTTATCATACTCCAGGGATCCACGAGAGCTTTTCCTCCTCATCATCCTCTGATTCCCGTTGATTATCAGCTGACTGGACAACCTGTTCTGATAGGAGGTACAATGGGCACCTGTAGCTACGTCCTGACGGGGACTGAGCAAGGAATGGCCGAGACATTTGGATCTACTTGTCACGGAGCTGTAAGCAATTTTTTTTTTTAATTAATAAATGAAAAATAACTTTCATCTAGTTAATTATTTAGAATGATGTTTGATTGTTGGACAAATATTTTGGTGACATAATGACATGTGATTAGTATTATATGTTGTTTTCCTATTTGGACCATGGATTATTAAGATTTCAGTTATAACCAAATAGTAGTCATAGTAAATACACCTTGTCCTCATTTAACGACATAAAAAAAAAAAATTTATTTATTTTGTACATAAGTTTCCTCGTTTAACTTATGAGTCATACGTACGGTATTCATGTTTTGAACTGTATGTGTAAGTTACATATACAGTATCATTGTTTGCCAAAGTTATCAAGCTGGAGTTTCTTTTCCTCATTCTATTTCCCTGTTTTGAGCAAAAGTGAAGATTATGCAATTAAAAGAGTTATTGAGTTTTTGTTTCTTTCAAAATTTCTGTGTGTTGTTAGAACTTATTTCTTGTATAATACGTTATAGTATACTGTATTGTAAATAAATATGTACATAAAAAATACTATACAATACCACTAAACATGTATAAGATGCATATATTAAAAGAATACCTAAGACTGCTTAATTCAAAAGAACTATACTAGCGCAGTACCATGGCGTTGAAATACGGCATCGCAGTGTTGATAAGGTATCATCTTCCTTAGTGACCAATTCGTTTAACGAGCTGGTCGTTGGAACGGAATCCCGTCGTTAAGTGAGGACGTTCGAACTTGCTTCCGCAGATAGTTTAATATTGCACATAAAGTGGTGCTTCAGAGACCACTATACTCTCTAAAATGTACAACATGGATGACCATATCAAAACATGGTCTTTTCAGACCATACTGATTTGAAGATGAAACTGAAAAAACAACTTACTGCCACCAAAGAGCGCTACATTGTGGTGCTTATCAAGTTCTGGATGGACCTTGAACACAACAGGAATAAATCGAAATGTGTAGTAATTCTAAAAGGATGGAGCTACTCCACAAAGAACCACTCTATCATATTAGAGTGGCTTGGCCAACGATTCTCTAATCTTTTGATTAGCAGGCGGGCTTGATACAGAATGGTCGCCACATTCGCCTGACTTGACACACAGTCTCCCAGACTTCTACCTATGAGGTTTGTTTAAAGACAGAGTTTATCAGAACAACCTCAAAACTATTGCTGACTTGAAATTCACCATTACGCAGAACATTAGTGGAATAAAAAGATAAGAATGTGTCAGAGTGATTGATAATTTTGCATCGACGGCTTCAAGTATGTCTGAGACGGAATGATGGTAATTTGGAACATATATTCAAATAAACCTTAAAGTCTAGCTAAAAGGTCCCAAACTTTCAGTACTCAATTGGTATTATCTGAACTCATAGAAAATTTTAACATTTTTATCGTATTTTGTATAAACTAGCTGATCTACCGGCTTTACCCGGGAAATAATTTAATTTCAACTCTAATAATAAATTACGTATAACGAAAACAATTTAAATTTTCTATAATTCGTTACACTTAACTTTTTTGAGATAAACGAAATTAATACAGAATTAAAATTATAGATTACGCAAAAATATATAATCTAACAGTGATTATAAATTTCACACATTGTCTAATATATTGCAAGTTGATAGATTAGATTAAACAAATAATAAAAAGAATATTTTTTGCCGAACAATACATCAAGAAATTTGAAAGAAGTCTAAGCTCATTAAATGTGATATGTCTTATCTGTTAAATATGATACGAATTTTAAACCCCCAAATCTTTTCTTAGGAACCAAAGAAGAGGCTAAACCATATCACATTACATTTCATTCAATGATTTCAATTTGAAGACTTCACACAGTTTTAAATGTCCAATTAAAATTATATCAGTAAACAAAATTGTCTCTTAAAAGTTTGAATAACAATATTTTGATGAAATATTATTTGTTTATGAAGAAGCATTGTATCGAAAAAATAATTGAACAAAGCATGTGGAAATATTATCACAAAGAATAACCTACCTGCGGTTGCCATTACCAATTAAAGTCAAAATGTAAACAAACAGGTTATACAGCAAACCTTATCTATTGTAGGCCCAATGCATAAGGTACAAACATATGTACATACATACAGAGCCACGAAGAGAATTTATATATAGATTATTTAACGTATAAATGGTATCGAATTAATAAGTTTAATATATTTTGGGACACTCTGTACTAGAACTCCGTTGATATGTTCTAAGAGAATTTCTTGTTATTTGTTTAATTTTTGTATATGTTCTTTTTGAGAAACATTTATAGAAGGCAAACACCAGTTATATATGTAATTTAAAGAGAAAAAAAAATAAATGTTGCAGGGAAGAGCATTGTCGAGGGCAAAATCACGGAGGAATCTTGACTATATGGATGTCTTACGGAATCTTGAAACATTAGGTATTGCAATTAGAGTAGCCTCTCCAAAACTGGTAATGGAAGAAGCACCGGAATCATACAAGAATGTCACTGATGTGGTAGATACCTGTCATGCTGCAGGAATCAGCAAAAAGGCTATTAAATTGCGCCCTATTGCCGTTATTAAAGGCTAAACACTTTGTAAATCCGAGTTTCTCGAATAATTTCATCACTTGGAGAACCTGTATCATGTTATTTAATTCATTATAAAATAGAGAATTGTATTTTCTTATATTTGAAACCATTTTAACAAATCTGTTGTTTGAAACAATGAAGCATTTAGTTTTAAAAATTAAAACTTAAAAATATTGTATAATGAAAGAAAACAAGTTCCTAGATATCGAGAAACTCTGATAAAATATAACAAAGTTTGCTTTTTTTTTACTACTTATTAAAAAAATTAATCTATGCTGTGAAAACCATTTAATATTGTATGTGCGAACTACGAAGTTTATTAGATATACTATCATAATGTAAACTCATCATTCCTTGTAAATGTTCTATTATACAACCGGTTTTAGAACGTACCATTTTCAACATCAGTCAAGTAGGCTTCTGATAGATATTTTCCTAAACCGGTTTAAGTGATGAGTGATGAGTTACATGGTGATAATACAGTTATAATATCAACACGTTATAATAAAAATAATAATAATTATATATTTGAATTGAATATCTTTATATAATTGATTATTGTTAAAGTAATCAATAAATGATTGAAAATAAAACTTCTTTTGCTTAAAGAATTAAAACTTAAAGAATTTTTTTTTAAATTCAAAGTTTCATGTATAATCTCACTATTATGTTTATTTACGACTTTTAGTCTTGTGCTGTATATAAGTTTTATAAAAAAAATAATATGTTAAAAATAAAAAAAAATTGTGATATTTAAATTGTTTAAATAATTGTAGATATTAGGTTGTAGGAAAAAGTGGTACCTACCCCGTTCAATTTGGATGTCATTTGTTAGGTGTCAGGGAGAGTGGACACTTGTTTCTTTATATTTATGGATCAGTATTAATAATGGTTGAGTGTTGAAGAAAATTGTTAATGTAGCTAACATTATTAATCTACCTAACTGGAATTTTGATAGGCTATAATATAGCTATAGATATAGCTATATTACTTTATAACCCATCAAAATTGTACATCAGGTAAATATTAGTCCATGTTGATTTTTCAGTTTTTATAGCATTATTGGCTTTGGGGAATCTGAAATTAAATTATATTTTTTGGTTAATTTGATAAATTGTTCTATTTTGATAGCATTCGTCTGAGAAGTCAAAACGTGTTCAGTAATACAATAGGTTTGAAGAAGTTCATAAATTTTCTATTTTCATAGTATTTGTATTGGAATAGTGAAAAGGTGAAGAGGAATAATATGGGAAATTTGCAAAAATTGATTTTTTTCTTTATTTTCATGGAATTCGTATGAGAATAGTAATAATGTTAATAGAAGTACAGTAAGTTTCCTTAACTTCATAAATTACTCCATTCTCGTACTTATTGGTGCGGCAGTAGTGAAAGCATGAACAGTAATATGTTAGGTGTGCTGAATTCATTAATTTTTATCATTTTCATAGCAGTCGTATTAGAAGAGTCCAAATGACAAGTTGAATACGATAAGATTGATAAATTTTTGACAAAATTTGTCATTTTCATAGTATTCATGTGAATATATTCGAAAAGTTTACAGTAATAGAGTATATTTTCGAAATTTAATTTTTTTTTTATTTTAACAGAAGTCGCATGAGTGTTGTAAAAATGTGATTACTAAAATATGAAATGTTTTTGGTTAATTTGATAAATTGTTCCATTTTCATAGTATTCGTGTGAGAATAGTGGAAAGGTGAAGTGTAATACTGGAAATATGCAAAATTTGAATTTCTTTTTATTTTCATAAAATTGGTGTGAATATAGTGATAACGTTAATAGACATACGGTAAGTTTGCTTATCATGATAAATTATGACATTTTGTTACTATTGGTTTGAGAGTGGTCAAAGCATGACAGTTATACGTTAGGTTTGCTGAATTTTTTAATTTTTTTCAATTTCTTAGCATTCGTGTCAGAATAACCAGAACGAAAAAACTAATAAGATAAGTTTGCTAAATATGATAAAATGTTTCATTTTCATAGTATCCCAATGAGAATAATCGAAAAGTGAAGAGTAATGCAGCAAATTTGCACAATGTTATATTTTCATACATTTGTTTGAGAATAGTCAAATGGAGATGACTAAGATGGTTAGTTTGCTTTATTTGATAAATTTATCCCTTTTCATAGTAATCCTATGAGAGAAGTCAAAGCCTGAATATTAATATGGTAGATGAGCCGAATTTGTTAATTTTTTCATTTTCATAGTGGTCGTATTAGAATAGTCAAAACGACAAGATAAGATTGCTAAATTTGATAAAATTCTTCTTTTTTGTAATATTTGAGAGAAACTAGTCGAAAAGTAAAGAGTAATACAGTAAATTTTCGTAAAATTATATTTTTTTATTTTCACAGAAGTCGCAAGAGAATTGTCAAAATGTTATTACTAATATGGAAAGTTTTGGTTAATTTGATAAATTGTTCCATTTTAATTGCATTCGTCTGAGAAGTCAAAACGTGTTCAGTAATACAATATGTTTGAAGATTTTCATAAATTCTCCATTTCCAGGTATTTGTTTTGGAATACTGAAAATGTGAAGCAAGACAGGTAGTAACTAGTCAACTTGGTTTCATTTTTTCAACTTTTTGCATAGGTGGGACTAAATGTGCCATATGATTGAAGACAGGTAGTAACTTGTCAACTTGGTTTCATTTTTCAACTTTTTTGTATTAATTGACTAAACGTCCGATATGATAGAATACAGGTAGTAATTTGATAACTTGGTCTGATTTTTTCAACTTTTTGCTTAACATGAATAAAAGTGAGAATTTTATTTCATTCCTCTTACATAAGACAGGAAGTAAACTTGTCTTCTTCGTTTCATTTTTTTCAACATTTTGCATAAGTGGACTAAAAGTGCCATATGGTTGAAGAAGGTGAGCTTGGTTTCATTTTTTCAACTTTGTATAAATGGATTAAAAGTCCTATATGATTGTCATTAACTTGTCAACTTGGTTTCATGTTTTCAACTTTTGGCAAAGTGAACTAAAAGTGCGATATGGTTGAAGACAGGTAGTATCTAGTCAACTTGGTTTCATTTTTTCCATATTTTCATAAGTGGACTAACAGAGCGATATGATTGAAGACAAAATTTCATTGTTCTATAGTTAGTTGTTTAGCGTAAAGAACAATTTCTGAAATCATAAAATGTCCCATAACAACACGTCTTTTTGTTCGCGTTGTTATTAAAAAATCTTAATAATATTTAGTTGTAATTATCACAATCGATAACATTTTGGAAAATCGAAATTGATGATTTTGTGTTACGAAATAATCTCTTACAGGAGAACATGGCTTTTGTTCCAATAGCCCATGGATCTCTTACATAGTTTATATGACCTCCTTCTACATTGAATACTTAAGACAAATCTCCCACTATTACTTCTAAATGAATTCCAAACCTACCAAACAATCAATTACCATCCTTCTGTGGAATGCTGATGGACTTAATCAACATGGACAGGAACTTGACAATATAGACTTCATTCCGTCAGCTGTCACTGGCGAATTCGTATAACCTACTGAGGTCTCTTGATAATTTAGAAAAAAAGGTCATGAATAAAAATAAGTAGGAAAAAAATTGTCTTTTATTCTTGCTTCTCATATTTACATAAACATAAAAAGAAAATAGCAGAAACGAGTTACCGAGGATCTATTATAGCTGGGAAAAATGTCTGACAACAGTAAAAATCAAATATGATTTTTTTATACTTTTACCTGACAAGGGAAATTTTAAATAAATGAGAGAGAGAGTAAAAACTGACTTAAAACTAAACAGCCTATTGGCATAATTTATATAATAATATTATTTATAAATCTTTTACACAATACTAAAGTCAAAATATTCTACAATAATACATTGTAGCAAAAATATACATAATTTACACATGCTAAAGTGTAACAGTTGCAATGTTTAAAGTACTGCATGATTGGCAATTACAAATTATAACATAATCAATAAAAAAAAAAACAACAATATCCAACCATTTTAATATTGTACATGGTATATGTACATAAGTATCTATCATTAAACAGTTGTAAAAAAGAGTGTTTTTCACTGGATAGTTGGGACTAGGTGCAGTTACAACATGGTCCGAACTATCAATTCTAACAAAATCCAACGATTAGGAGACGTAAATCTGTTACACCAATAACTATCATTAATTTTGTATTAACCATATTGTCCAGAAACATATAAATGGTCGATGCTTGATTTTTGATACCATTAGGAATAAATATTGAGCGTTGACTAATATTTATTTTTTAATTGGAAAAGTAATTTCACCTTTTAATGAAAGCTTTTTTAAATTAAGCAAAGGGGGGGAAATTTTTTTTGGTTTTTACTCCATTTGAGGTAGTGTAGCTTCAGATTGAAGTAAATACCAAAAGAAAAAGTTAAAATATGTTGTTATATACACTTTATTTTTAGTATTACAAAGGTTAAATAGGTATGTGGTTAATATATTTAGTGGAAATCGTCTACTTCGTTTAAAGGTTTCAACTTATTGGGTTTATAAAAAAAGGGAAGAGATCGGTAACAATGAAAATATAAACGTATCAATGATTGATCGACAAGACAAATCCTGGATATAAAAGAAGAATAGCTAGAATTATAATAAAAGAGATACAATAACAATACATTTAAAGAAAAAAAATATTTTATTCAATTTATGTAAGTATTGACCTTCAGGTAAGACATGTCGATGTCAACATGAGAAGGCAAATGTCCAGCGGTAACTGATTTATTTAATTTTCCCTTACACTTATTGATGTATTCAAGGCATACAACAGTCATAGAGACAAAAATAGTATTCAAGAAAATCGAAACAGAAAAGCTAATCAGTTGAAACAAACATCCAACTAAGTAGACGATTTGCTATAAATATTTTTTTGAAAAAACATTTAAGTTGTGAATAATAAGTTTTTTTTTTCATATTATTCTATAATGTTTCGTTTTAGACAAACTAGCAAGAAAATAAGAGCGAAATTTGAAGCATCCTCTCTTTCTAAAAAAAAAAAAAAAAAACGTAAAAATTCCTCGGGCAGCTTCAATGAAATAAATTAATTGAACGAGGAAAGAAAATAAGATATAATTCAAGGGGCAGGCTGAATAAAAGTTTTAAAAATTATATTTCATTCTCAGGACAAGCAAAGCTAATAAAAAGTTTCTTTTTTTTTTTTAAATTTATGCTCAATATAAGGCATAAATATACATCTAAGGAAATCGTAGTCGTTGTACGTTGATAGGTTATATTAGCTATGATAAATAAAATCTAATTTATTAGTTAAAAATTAAAAAGGGCTGTGTTCCAAAGGCGAATAGTTTGATTTATTTTATTTTTTTTTTTATAATTAGACCATTGAAATACCAGAAAAAATATATGTGGTAAGGTAATCAACCACTATGCTTCCACCTGGTATCCTAACTTGGAGAACTGGAAAATACATTTTCATAATTTTAAACGTTATCTATTGTTACATAAATTGAAGTTATATTGAAGCTATTAATATGGTTAGTAGTTATTCTTACGTTAGATTAGGTGAGGTTATTGTGTTTAGGGTTATTGATTGACAATGATTAAACTGTAACCATTATACATATGTTGTATACAACTCTAGAATCGAAGAAGTCAATATAATTAAAACCCTAGACATTTGACAACGAACTTAAAAAATGGTTTATTGTGATTATTTTTTATTTATATGAATATCACACTAAACATATTGACAAACAACAATCAAAAAGAACTTTAAGACTATAAAACGCGAAAAAGAACTTTCAACCAATCAGTGTCAGAGTATCAGTCTCAATAAAGATGACAGTTTATTGAGACTCTCATACAATTTTCATATTGTATGAGACTCTGAATAACACCATTACTAGTTAAAAATTTTTAGTTTATTATCAATTTTCAAATTTGATTGACGCTTTGATATATATATATATATATTCTAATGAAATATATATTTTCCAGTAAAGTAGTCCAACGTCAAATAAACAAATCCTGAATCACATTGATACATTATTATTGAAACTTTCGATAAGAAAAGTTAATTTCTTTTAATATTGGCTAAATGACGTTCGCAATATGTATATGTGATTAAAAAAAATTTATATATATATTCATCATATATATATATATATATCACTAAAATTCGAAAAAAACGATCCAAACTCGACACAAATCAGCTCAAAAACGAAGAAAAGCAACACACAGAGAAACAGACACACTTACAAACTCAAATTTTCGGATGATCCGTCTTAAGGAGAAAATAGAAAGATGGTCGACCAAGCACACCGGAAATAATGGCAGGAAACCGTCGAACGATCACCCATTCTATTTTCTCCTGAAGACGGATCATCCGAAAATTTGAGTTTGTAAGTGTGTCTCTTTCTCTGTGTGTTGCTTTTCTTCGTTTTTGAGCTGATATATATATATATATATATATATATACAGGAATTCAAAATTCAAGAAGAGTAACACACAGAGTAAGGAAACACACTTACAGACTCACATTTTCGGGTAATCCGTCTTCAGGAGAAATGGTTACTTGCCGTTGCGTCTACAACGTGCTTGGTCTTCCTTTCTCTTTTCTCCTGAAGACGAATTAACCGAAAATTTGAGTCTGTAAATGTGTTTCCTTACTCTCTGTGTTACTCTTCTTGAATTTTGAATCGTATTGTATCCAGTTTGGATTGTGTTTCGTTTTATTGAATGAAATATATATATAGGACAGTTGTTTCCTAAAAACAAGTGGTTTTTAAAAACTGTTTCTCCTTTTTGTTGTGATTCCTGATTTGTTCCACTCGATCTAAACTTGTTGTTTCAATAAACATATTATAATTCTAATATATAATAATTCCGAAAGAATCACCGAATTAACTTGGAAAAATCATATGATAATAGAACCAAAAATTGAAGGTCATATAAATTTAAAATTTAATTTTCCATTTCATTACTTTCAATAATTCGTTAAATAACATATAATTTGTTTAGTTTTGATTAAATTGTTTACAATTAAATACCATTAAATCGTCATAATTATGGTAATTATTTAATCACTGGTAAAATGTTAATCTAAACGCAATATACTATCTAATGAAACTACCTAATCTCGAACTACAATATTCAATACAAACATTGATTATTATAATTTTTTTTTGTTTAAAAACCTATAATCTTCTGGATTTATATTTCTAGAAGAAACAAAATATAAGAAAAAGGTATCTTTTTCTTTGGTAAAAGCGCACTGAAATTTATAACAAAATGAGAGGATATTGCTTTGAAAACCCAATGGGTAAAAAACATCTTATTAAATTAAAATGTTATAATTTATAACTTGATTTTCAAAATGTGACTAAAAGAACAATATTGATGAATTAATTCTTACAATTTGTAATAATGAAAAAAGAATAAGTGCACTTACAGAAAAGAGAGGAACTATTTAATAAGCATAATGGTAATGCTTTTACAATAGAAATGTTTTTTGCTTTTAAGAAATAATAAAAAAAAAAAAAATGTTTGCAAAAGAAAAACTCGAGTATAGTTATAAAGCTTTACATGGATGATTGATTATACTTTTGAGGTTACAACCATTTTTATTTCTATTAAATGAAATATGGAATTGAATGCTTTTAGGTCAAGAAGTAGAGTAAAAATGTATCACAACTTCTCACCAAACGATATCACAGCAAAACATGGGGAAACTATTTCCATTCCGTACAAAGAAGAAAAAAAAAACAAACAATTCTACAAAAACAACTAATAAATAGAGATAAGAACATCGATCGATAGATCCACATTTCACATTGCAACACTAAGTAAATAAATACATATATTACAATGGAAAAACGAACAAAAAAAAGAGGTCCAATTTTTTTTAAAATATTTAAAAAAATCATTTTATCTCTACTTGATAGCAGAGATGGAGATGCCTAGTACAGTTTTGGCAACTCCCCTAATTATTTTTTTTTTTTTTTTTTTTTTTAGGGGGAGGGAGTGGGAATAGTATGACTAATAATTTAGTACGATATTTACAACAAAAACTATAAAAATTAGAATATTTATATTACACATTAGAATTAGCAGCATTAGGCAGGCTTCACCGTGTTTCCATGCAACAAATGTCATGGCTGTGGAACCTAAAACAAAAACAAATATGGTTTAATATTTACATTATTATTAAATGATTTATTAATTTTTAAATTGGAGGGTAAACAAGTTAATGAAATAGTCTTTACATATAAAAATTTAATATCAACGCGTTTCAAACATGTAGTGTCTTATTCTTTTTATTTTTTTAAGATTTTTTTTAAAAAAAAATATAATTTCTAAATTATTTCAATTTTTATAGCTGTAACAACAATTGTGTTAAATTTTAATAAGTTAAAACTATATCTTTCCTCAAACAGTGCAGTGTGAACTATGAATAGTCCATTCTTGATAAAATATATAAGAACAAGGTGAGTAAGAAAAGTTGCAGGACTGCTGTTCCAAAGATTCATTTGAAATCCAAAATAAAAGTTTTCACGTTCACAGTAATCACTCTGCAATAAAACTACTTTTCTATCACTCTTTCTTGTTCTCCTTAAAGGATTATTGAACAATCTTCAGCAGTTCTGTCGTTACAGTCCTTTCAAGATAAAAAAAAACAATTATATTTTTGATGCCCAACTTCAAAACTTGTAAAGAAGAAAATAATTACACGAATTTTTCAATGACCCTAATTGGAAAAAATACACTTATATAAACTTTTTTATGCTTTTGAGTGGCCAAAAAAATGCAATAATAATATTTTTGTTAATAATATAGTGGTCAAGAATGAGTTATAATTTTGCCGTATATCTAAAAGGTTTCACAATAAAACTTAAGGTATAATAACAGGCTAGGATTAATTGAGCAGTAAAGATTCATGTCAGAATCAAGTTATAACTTTGAGGAATGTCACTACAGGTTCAAACGTGATAGAGATATTTTAGACTTTTCTTATTGAGTTTTACTTACCCCTCGAAAATGCATGATTTTTTCACTTGTCGCTACATATTTCTATAAAAAGTACTATCCTCTTATTAAGGTAAAAATACAAATTTAAAGCCTAGTTTTCTTTTTTATAACTCAGAAGTATAGTAGATCTTCTGTACATTACATCTGAGTACAGATGTAAAACAGCTTAAATCAAACACAATAAACTATTTTTGTGTTTGATTTAAATAAAATATGTACTTTTACTTTAGGTGATTGATAATTTTATCTGTTATAAAATAGATATGTTAATTGTAATAAAACAAACATTCGACATTCATATGAGCCACTACTGGAACGCCAGTCAATTTTTTTTACTACCTAAGGTGGCCTTATTGTTTGAACTTCTTCTCCGACCGCTGACTGTTTGCTAAATTTGAGATTGGACCAATTTCAAAATTTAAATGTGTCCACCTCATCGCTTCAGCGATGATGTTTGTGATATCAAACGCATGATGAAAACACAGGGCAAGATTTTGTGTTTCTCTATTTATAGTTCTAAAAACTCAGCTTACACGATATTTCCTTGAGGGAACTTTAAGCCTTAGGATATAGTTTACTAATGTTTTAACACAATGGAAGTATGGGGATGTCTAGCTAACTATAGCTAGAGATATTTAGCTTATTTTTGCTAAAAAAAATATATAAAAATATTATATTTTTTTTAGCTTATACAAAAAAAATTGCTTTTTTTTTGTTAACAAAATGTCTATTAATACTGATATTTAATATTAATATTATTTTTAACTATATTTCACAATAAACACGTGAATTAACAATCAACGTCCAGACCATAATATTTCTAAATATACAGAACATAAACCGTGAAATTCACAATAAACCGTGAAATAACAATCAATGTTCAAACAACAATAATAAATGAGAAAAAAAGACTAAGATCTTTCAACCGTAACAAGCAGTCTTCGTCAGAGAAATCCCAACTCCAACACAAGATGTGGAGTTGCATCTCGACTCCAAAACTCAAGGGGTCGAGAGGAGTGGGTATTTTAAAGGGTGTAAAGTGCAGGATAGGATAATAATAGTCCCCCCCCCGATGTGCTTTCACCTTGTCGTGGTGGTGGGGGGGGGGGGGGGGGGCTTAACATGCCTGAGTGGTTGTTCCCTCATGGCGTGAACTAAGAAAGGCACAACCTGGGCGGTGTGCTTGCCTGCTCCGGCGTCCGGGGGTAGCAAGCCTACCTGTCTGCGCGCCGGTCAGAGGGCCCTCCGCCCTTGTAGGTAACAGGTATCATTCGCTGTGGGCACAACAGTGGCTTTAGCTGCTACCTTGGGGTCCCTGTCTGGGCTGGTGGCAAGCCCATTCAGTCGCGCACTGGTCTCGTGGCGGGGTTCCAAGTCATCTTTTCTTCTTCTGGCTTTGTGCTTGTCTTTTTTAAGACTTTCTTCTGCCCCGGCGAAACTATCAGTCTCTTAGAGACTATTGGTCACATGTATTCGGCCGGGACTGTTGTGGCTGGTTTGTGGTGGGCATGGGTCTGCCTAACCAGTTGCGGCGAGTTATCGTCGGAATGTTTCTACTTCCTTCTCTGTATCTCTTCCCTTGTAATCTCCCTTTCTTTCCCTTACTTACCTATTCTTTGCTATCTCTCACTCTTTTTTAACTGTTACCCTTGTATACTTCCTTTTATTTTTCCCCTGTAATCCTTGATGATCCCTTTCATTAAGTAACCACCAGTCTCTCTAGAGATAAAGAGGCTTATGATTTATTCGGGCGTGGCTTATATGTGGCGGACAAGGGTCTGCTCGGCATATCGCGGAGGGTACTGTCTCCTACTCTCACTCTGCACCTTTTCTTGCTACCTGTGACTCTTTCCCTAACTTACCTAATCTTTGCTATCTCTCAACTCGTTATTTACTGTTAAGCTTGTATCTTTCCAATTTCATTTTTCCCCTGTACAAAGGAGTACAGTAAAAAAAGTAAAAAACTATCCGCTAGCTGTCAACCCTCTTAGAAGAGGCTATTACCCTCATCACGATAGTAAAGTTTGAAAAGCCCGTTACGAATAATTATAATATTATAGAGTTTTTAAACTTGACTGTCTTGATAAGGGTAATATCCTTATCTAAGTGGCCTGACAGCTAGCGGATAGTTTCTTACTTTTCTTTAACTGTATTCCTTTGTTTAGCCAAACATCTCTCTTAGGGTAAATTATCCTATGACTTTGCATCCTTCAAATTACTACTCTTCCCTCCCACTCCTCTCGACCCCTTGCATGATGTTTCTACATCTTGTGTTATAGTTGTGTTTGGACTCTGATAAAGACGGATTGTTACGGTTGAAATATGTTAGTCTTTTTTACTTTACTATAAGTAAAGTACAGTGATCGTGAAAAAATTCGACCTCGAGATTTTGACGGAATTACATGTTTTGAGGTCCCAGAAGTCGTTTTAGGACGTTTTTACGATGATGTCTGTGTGTGTGTGGGTGGGTGGGTGCGTGTGTTAGCATTGCTTGTTACCACGCTACGATCCAGAATCTTTGATGGATCAAGTTGACATTTTACACAAAAATGGGCCTCATAAAGACGAAGATCCCTATTGTTTGGGAAGAATTATGCATGATGGGAAAGTCACTTTTTTTGCCAAACCCGTTTTTTTTTAAACATTTATTTCTCCTAAACTAATAACCCTAGAGTTTTGAAATTTTGACATTATCTTTGAGGTTTCAAATGCAACAAACGAAAAATATATTCAGAATTTTAAAACAACAGGAAATATTTTTTTTTTATAAAATGTAAAAATTTGACTTAAAATTCAATCTCAAACATTGTGAGAGCGATACAAGCCATACTGTTTGACGGACAAGAATGAAACTATGCTATAAATAGAACATTATATTGACAATGAGTTGAGATATTTTTTTCTAAAATTACATTCGCTAAAGGGGCGTTACAGTACGATTTGTGTTTTCAGAAAATGTTTTTTGACGCTAAACGGCTCGTTTAAAAAATAATGAAAATTTGACCAAAAATGGAACAAAAAATTAGCAAATCATAAAAAAAAAAATCATGAAGTTTCAATTACGGGAAAGAGCAATAACGATATAAAAACTCTTTGTTTATCCTAGACTAATAGATAACCTGCTATACTTGTCAATTTTTTTGTATTTTTACTTTACTATAAGTAAAGTATAGTGATCGTTAAAAAATTCGACCTCGAGATTTTGACGGAATTACATGTTTTGAGGTCCCAGAAGTCGTTTTAGGACGTTTTTACGATGATGTCTGTGTGTGTGTGGGTGGGTGGGTGCGTGTGTTAGCATTGCTTGTTACCACGCTACGATCCAGAATCTTTGATGGATCAAGTTGACATTTTACACAAAAATGGGCCTCATAAAGACGAAGATCCCTATTGTTTGGGAAGAATTATGCATGATGGGAAAGTCACTTTTTTTGCCAAAAACCGTTTTTTTTTAAACATTTATTTCTCCTAAACTAATAACCCTAGAGTTTTGAAATTTTGACATTATCTTTGAGGTTTCAAATGCAACAAACGAAAAATATATTCAGAATTTTAAAACAACAGGAAATATTTTTTTTTCTATAAAATGTAAAAATTTTGACTTAAAATTCAATCTCAAACATTGTGAGAGCGATACAAGCCATACTGTTTGACGGACAAGAATGAAACTATGCCTATAAATAGAACATTATATGGACAATGAGTTGAGATATTTTTTTCTAAAATTACATTCGCTAAAGGGGCGTTACAGTACGATTTGTGTTTTCAGAAAATGTTTTTTGACGCTAAACGGCTCGTTAAAAAATAATGAAAATTTGACCAAAAATGGAACAAAAAATTAGCAATTCATAAAAAAAAAAATCATGAAGTTTCAATTACGGGAAAGAGCAATAACGATATAAAAATCTTTGTTTACCCTAGACTAAGAGATCACCTGCTATACTTGTCGAATTTTTTGTATTTTTTTACATTGTTTACATTGACTTAGAAATTTTTTGAGCGAATCCACTGAGATAAAATTGATGTTTCTAATGGAAAATTAAAATATATTATTGACTTATAAGAAATGTAAGAGGAATAATATTGTGCAGGTAAATGATAACACTCATTAAAAAAAAAATCGTATATATGTTATTTGACAAAGGGGAAGGAAAATGATCTTATTAAATACTAAGAAGCCATAAAATTCCCAGTATAATAATTCTGTTAAAAACCAAAAATGTAAAAGATAATTCAAAATATAAATCGTTCGTTTAGAGATTAATAACTGTAATTATCGTACATCTTTAATTAACAAATCACCTTAAAACAACATTTTCTTCGCTGTTTAAGATGTTTTTCAGAGAAAAAAAGGGTATTTTACTGTTTCAAATTTGAAAATTTTACATTAAAATTCAATGTAGAAGGATGTCAAGTAAACGATGTAAGAAATCTACTGGCTATTTGAACAATAGCCATGTTCTCTTGTAGGATAATATTTCGTTTCAAGAAATGTTCACATTGGTTTTTCAAAAATGATATTACTGCTGTAGTTATACTAATGAAATTATTTGCAAATAATAAATTATTTGTGATGTACAAAAATAAGCTTATAAATTGAAATGTCCTTCAATCACTATCGTACTACCTCACGAATGCAATGCTAATAATTATATCCATTTAGATATTTTTTATGTTA
>JAPFBL010001203.1:0-36698 GCA_026182355.1 Hermatobates lingyangjiaoensis | reverse complement strand
GTTCTTCACTTGTATATATACTGGTCTATGGTCAGGAATGGCTGATGATTGTTTGTTTGTTGCAGGAAGACGAAGCACAAGGCTGATGGTATGTCCGGCACTGAGAAGAGAGTGCTAGTCCTAGGTGCAGGCAGAGTATGCTCTCCACTTGTCGAGTACCTTCATCGAGATCCCAACATACATATCACACTTGGTAAGCAAAGTCTCCTTATACTGCACCAATGAATGTATTATCATACGTACAGTGGTACCTTGGTTGTCAATCATAATTCGTTTATTGTTCGAGTACCGATTTTTTCAAGAACTGAAACATTTAAAACCATAACAAAACAATGAGTCGTTATCTGTCTGCGGAGCGACTCGTTTCTATCATCCTGATACGAGGACATCGAAATGAATAGTGGTTTCTGTTTCATTTCTGAGTGTATTTGTGTCAATATAGTACTTTAATAAGTACTATTGACTTATATAGTACTTAATTTACATTAAGTACTTTAATTCGTTTTACCCAAAGGAAAAATACCTAAAAAATTATTAAAACGTGTATCTAAACAACATTAATGACCTAAATGTGTACTAATATAGAATAAACATAAAAAGAAGTAATATAAACCATTTGTATCTTTATATAACTTTTGAACAGAGGTGTGATGGCATACAGGGTGACGCTAAGTTCGCTTCGGCTCCACCGGCTATTTTCGGTTCCCAGCCCGAGTGTTCAACATCGAAATCTGTTCGAATTTGGAAGTATTTTTAGCCCGAATTTATTGGTCGAAAACCGAATTGTTCGAATAGTAAGGAGGTCGAAAAACCGAGGTACCACTGTATATGATGTAGTATAGTATATATATATATATATATATATATATATTATATATATTTATATATATATATATATATATATATATATATATATATATATATAAACAGAATTCAATTATATCGACCGTTTGATAGAATAGGTGTGTTCTCTAATGGGGGTTCGGTCAATTTTCCAGGATAAAAATCAAACTCTCGTTGCCAACGTTTCGGTTTTATTTAAAACCTTTTTCATAGGCATCTTCTCCATATACTCTTCTTATATCCTCATAAAAACCCATATTTCTTCTTATATAAACCCAAATGTATATATAACAGATTCAAAATATATCGACCTTTGATTTAAAACCTTTTCATAGGCATCTTCTCCATATACTCTTTTATATCCTCATAAAAACCCATATTTCTTCTTATATAAACCAAATGTATATATAACAGATTCAATAATATATCGACCGTTTGATCAAACGGTCGATATATTATTGAATCTGTTATATATACATTTGGGTTTATATAAGAAGAAATATGGGTTTTTATGAGGATATAAAAAGTATATGGAGAAGATGCCTATGAAAAGGTTTTAAATAAAACCGAAACGTTGGCAACGAGAGTTTGATTTTTTATCCTGGAAAATTGACCGAACCCCGATTAGAGAACACACCTATTATATAATATTTATAATATATATTATATATATATATATATATAGTAAGACCAGCAATGTTGTTTTAAGAACACCCCCAGTGTGTCACCCCAGAGCTCCAGAAAAGTCATCTCGTGTATGAATATGTTTGTAATTCAGGGAACTGTGCAGCCCTGCCTTCTACATACATCGGCATGACAAACACGAAGCTCTCGAGGGTCTTACCCTACATCTGTCTGCTGGGGACCAAAACAGCATGAACAAGAAGTCCATGGTACTCGTCTCACTAGGGAGAAGTTAGTCGAAGGAACCAAAGTCCTTCAACTGCAAAGTGACCCTAACCGCCTGAAAATCCTGGAAGCGCTCTACATTAGGTCTAAGAAGCCTTCCCTTAACTGCCAGATGGAGACATGTTCGTCATTCCCAGCATGAGGAGTATGGTAGTAAGCGGTGAAGTGCAGCGGGATACCGGACGAGTGTAGCACCACATAGTGTGCGGATAATAATGGCTCGGTTGATCTGGTGACCGGGCTGGTGGCCGGAGATTGGGGTGAGGGCGGGCGCTCGGCTGCGGTCGTATTCCCAGGCTGCTCGGCGCGAGTCGGCCTCCGGCATCAGGTGATCTGCAGCTGTTCTCCAGTTGGGCTCCCCCACTCCCCTTACCCCCACTACTTGCCTGCTTTCCCTTCCCTATGCCTTTTGCGTCCTGGATCTCCTAGGAACAACTTCGCCGTCGATGACATCTGTGATGTCGAAAGCTTGCGCACTCAATACGTTTTCTTTTCTTATATTTATTATTATTATTCTTTTCTTTATAACTAACTATAAACTTTCCTTCTTTTTCTAACTAACATACCTTCCCAATTAATCTTACTCTCTTTCAACTCGTTATTTAATATATCTTTTCTAGTTTACTATTAATCTTAATTATTATTAACATTATTATATTATTATTATTAATTTTCTTAATCTATTTATTCTCTATTAGTCCAGTTATACCGTTGACCTTTCAACTCTTTTATTCTAACCGCTTGTTTCTTGTTCATTATTGACCTTTAACCTTCTCTTTATATTAACCTGTACTATCCTTTTAATCTATTTTTAGCAATGACTAAGCATGAGTCATCGATTTTAATCTATTTATAGTAAGACTAAGCATGAGTCATCGAGTTTAATTTAACATGTCACTTGGCCTTTCTTGAATTTCTTGGACTTTCAACTCTTTTATTCTAACCGCTTGTTTCTTGTTCATTATTGACCTTTAACCTTCTCTTTTATTAACCTGTGCTATCCTTTTAATCTATTTATAGCAATGACTAAGCATGAGTCATCGATTTTAATTTAACATGTCACTTGGCCAATCCTTTTCCAGTTGAACCCTGTTAGCAGGAGGTTAGTTCGTAGGATCGAATCTCTCAGTCTTAAGATCGTGAATGCCGAGACTGCGGTTAATTTTAATGATACTTGTTTAAAAGAAGATCTGCTGCCTATTTATACCAATATATATATATATATATATATTATATATATACACTATGATAAACGAAAAAAGGTCCGACAGGACAGAAAACACTTAAAATAAACAGCGACACATAGACTGAAACATAAAAAAAGATTCACTTTTCAATATTTCGACCGTAATGGCGGTCATCCTCAGGAGAAGAAGTGAATTTGACAGTCAACTAACTGTCGTCAAGTTAGTTGACTGTCGTTCCTCCGTCAATTCACTTCTTTGAATTGTACAACGTTGTACAAACGTTGTACCTGCCCCGTCACTCTATGTAGACTGTTGCAATATATATTGTACTTTGAAAATAAATTCAACTTTATAATAAGTAGCGTATTCCTTGAAACGAACTGTAGAGGTAAACAAGAAATTTCTTGGAATGTTTTGTTCCAAACAATTCTATGAAATATTAGGGCAGCTAGAGATACCTACTAAAGTCAACAGCATTTTTTTAAATAATTATATTATTTATATTATTTTAACTAGGGCTTATTTTCAGGGAAGGGCTTATATTCGAAAGTGTTCTGTAAATCACATTAGGGTTTATTTTCGGGGGATATCTTATATTCAAAGAAGGGCTTATATTCGAAACTGTTCCATAAATCAAATTATGGTTTATTGTCGGGGGATATCTTATATTCAAAGAAGGGCTTATATTACAAAGTGTTCTGTAAATCACATTAGGGTTTATTTTCGGGGGATATCTTATATTCAAAGAAGGGCTTATATTCGAAACTGTTCCATAAATCAAATTATGGTTTATTGTCGCGGGATATCTTATATTCAAAGAAGGGCTTATATTACAAAGTGTTCTGTAAATCACATTAGGGTTTATTTTCGGGGGATATCTTATATTCAAAGAAGGGCTTATATTCGAAACTGTTCCATAAATCAAATTATGGTTTATTGTCGGGAGATATCTTATATCCAAAGAAGGGCTTATATTACGAAGTGTTCTGTATATCACACTAGGGTTTATTTTCGGGGGATGTCTTATTTTCAGAAATATATATATATATATATATATATATATATATATATATAGGTATAAATAGGCAGCATATCTTCTTTTAAACAAGTATCATTAAAATTAACCGCAGTCTCGGCATTCACGATCTTAAGACTGAGAGATTCGATCCTACGAACTAACCTCCTGCTAACAGGGTTCAACTGGAAAAGGAGTTGGCCAAGTGACATGTTAACACACATATATATATATATATATATATATATATATATATATATATTCACTTGATAAACTGAAAGACGATCCAAACTGGACACAATAACAGTTCAAAATTGCAGATAGGTAGCACAGAAAGTAAAGAAACACACTTACAGACTCAAACTGTAGTAATGGTGACTAGACGTTACTCCTGCCTAAGACAGACTCAAGGTGGACCTCGCGGAGGCATGTATCCACGAAAGAGGTCACCCTTCAACCTAATCTGAATACAACAACCATGCACGTCAAATTGATGATGTCTTCAAAAAAGGCATGCATATAATTTAAATATATTTTTTTTTCAGGAGGCCAAGTTCGTGAAGAACTCGATGAAGTTTCTCGAGACTTGTCTCGAGTCTCACCAGTTCTTGTCGATGTCATCGAACGCCCAGACACTCTCGACTCTTTGGTCCAAGAGGCAGATGTTGTTGTCTCCTTACTTCCTTATCAACTTCATCCAGTCATCGCTCAAGTTTGCATCGCTAACAGAACCAACATGGTCACCGCTTCGTACTTGAGTCCAGACCTCAACGCTCTTCATGACATGTCAGTTTTTTCATTCTTTATACCCATGCTCATACCCATGATCTCAACGCTCTTCATGGCATGTCAGTTTTTTCTTCTTCATACCCATGCTCATACCCATGATCTCAACGCTCTTCATGCCACGTCAGTTTTTTCTTCTTCATACCCATGCTCATAAACATGATCTCAACGCTCTTCATGGCATGTCAGTTTTTTCTTCTTCATACCCATGCTCATAAACATGACCTTGTGAATCTCTGATGGTTATTTATTATGATTAGATACATATTTATAACAGAAGTATTTTAGTATAACATTATTACATAGATCCCAACACAGTATACAAAATTATATACATATTACAATGATCTGGCCAGATCGACGGCGACAAACCTGCAAAGTAACGCAAGCGCTTCTAAAGTGTAACACGAAGCGAAGAATCGAATTCAGAGTTAAAGATAGCGGCAAAAACCTGGTTCCTGACTGGCTCCGTCAGCGCTCTTCATGACATATCAGTTTGTCTTTCATCCACATGCCATTACGTAATTGAAAATAGTTTCCAAAAAACATGTTTAAACGATAAGCACTTGCTATAGCTTCATGACATCAACACTCACTTCATGACATGTCAGTTTTTCCTACATACCCGTGTCATACACATTACATCAACACTCTTCATGACGTGTCAGTTTTTCCTACATACCCGTGCTCATACACATGACATCAACACTCTTCATGACGTGTCAGTTTTTCCTACATACCCGTGCTATACACATGACATCAACACTCTTCATGACGTGTCAGTTTTTCCTACATACCCGTGCTATACACATGACATCAAACTCTTCATGACGTGTCAGTTTTTCCTACATACCCGTGCTATACACATGACATCAACACTCTTCATGACGTGTCAGTTTTTCCTACATACCCGTGCTATACACATGACATCAACACTCTTCATGACGTGTCAGTTTTTCCCAAATACCCGTGTCATACACATTACATCAACACTCTTCATGACGTGTCAGTTTTTCCTACATACCCGTGCTATACACATGACATCAACACTCTTCATTATGTGTCAGTTTTTCCTACATACCCGTGCTATACCCATGACATCAACACTCTTCATGAGTGTCAGTTTTTCCCAAATACCCGTGCTTACACATTACATCAACACTCTTCATGACGTGTCAGTTTTTCCTACATACCCGTGCTATACACATGACATCAACACTCTTCATGACGTGACAGTTTTTCCCAAATACCCGTGTCATACACATTACACCAACACTCTTCATGACGTGTCAGTTTTTCCCAAATACCCGTGCATACACATTACATCAACACTCTTCATGACGTGTCAGTTTTTCCTAATACCCGTGCTATACCATGACATCAACAATCTTCATGACGTGTCAGTTTTTCCCTAAATACAGTGTATACACATGACATCAACACTCTTCATGAAGTGGCAGTTTTTCCTACATACCCGTGCTATACACATGACATCAACACTCTTCATGACGTGTCAGTTTTTCCCAAATACCCGTGCCATACACATTACATCAACACTCTTCATGACGTGTCAGTTTTTCCTACATACCCGTGCCATACACATGACATCAACACTCTTCATGACGTGTCAGTTTTTCCTACATACCCGTGCTATACACATGACATCAACACTCTGCATTATGTGTCAGTTTTTCCTACATACCCGTGCTATACAATGACATCAACACTCTTCATGCGTGTCAGTTTTTCCTACATACCCGTGCTATACACATGAAATCAACAATCTTCATGACGTGTCAGTTTTTCCCAAATACCCGTGTCATACACATTACATCAACACTCTTCATGACGTGTCAGTTTTTCCTACATACCCGTGCTATACACATGACATCAAAACACTCTTCATTAGTGTCAGTTTTTCCTAATACCCGTGCATACCATGACATCAACACTCTTCATGACGTGTCAGTTTTTCCCAAATACCCGTGTATACCATTACATCAACACTCTTCATGACGTGTCAGTTTTTCCTACATACCCGTGCCATACACATGACATCAACACTCATCATGACGTGTCAGTTTTTCCCAAATACCCGTGTCATACACATTACATCAACACTCTTCATGACGTGTCAGTTTTTCCTACATACCCGTGCTATACACATGACATCAACACTCTTCATGACGTGTCAGTTTTTCCCAAATACCCGTGCCATACACATTACATCAACACTCTTCATGACGTGTCAGTTTTTCCTACATACCCGTGCCATACACATTACATCAACACTCTTCATGACGTGTCAGTTTTTCCTACATACCCGTGCTATACACATGACATCAACACTCTTCATGACGTGTCAGTTTTTCCCAAATACCCGTGCAATACACATTACATCAACACTCTTCATGACGTGTCAGTTTTTCCTAAATACCCGTGCCATACACATGACATCAACACTCTTCATGACGTGTCAGTTTTTCCCAAATACCGTTTGTTTTCATTTTACAACCCATTACATCAACACTTCTTCAGACGTGTCAGTTTTTCCTACATACCCGTGCTATACACAGGAACATCAACACTCTTCATGACGTGTCAGTTTTTCCAATACCCGTGCTATACAATGACTCAAAATCTTCATGACGTGACAGTTTTTCCCAAATACCCGTGTCATAAACATTACACCAACACTCTTCATGACGTGTCAGTTTTTCCCAAATACCCGTGCCATACACATTACATCAACACTCTTCATGACGTGTCAGTTTTTCCTACATACCCGTGCTATACCCATGACATCAACACTCTTCATGACGTGTCAGTTTTTCCTACATACCCGTGCTATACACATGACATCAACACTCTTCATGACGTGGCAGTTTTTCCTACATACCCGTGCTATACACATGACATCAACACTCTTCATGACGTGTCAGTTTTTCCTAAATACCCGTGCTATACACATTACATCAACACTCTTCATGACGTGTCAGTTTTTCCTACATACCCGTGCCATACACATGACATCAACACTCTTCATGAGTGTCAGTTTTTCCTACATACCCGTGCTATACACATGACATCAACACTCTGCATTACGTGTCAGTTTTTCCTACATACCCGTGCTATACACATGACATCAACACTCTTCATTATGTGTCAGTTTTTCCTACATACCCGTGCTATACCCATGACATCAACATCTTCATGACGTGTCAGTTTTTCCAAATACCCGTGCTTACACATGACATCAACACTCTTCATGACGTGTCAGTTTTTCCTACATACCCGTGCTATACACATGACATCAACACTCTTATGACGTGTCAGTTTTTCCCAAATACCCGTGTCATACACATTACATCAACACTCTTCATGACGTGTCAGTTTTTCCTACATACCCGTGCTATACACATGACATCAACACTCTTCATGACGTGTCAGTTTTTCCCAAATACCCGTGCCATACACATTACATCAACACTCTTCATGACGTGTCAGTTTTTCCTACATACCCGTGCCATACACATGACATCAACACTCTTCATGACGTGTCAGTTTTTCCTACATACCCGTGCTATACACATGACATCAACACTCTTCATGACGTGTCAGTTTTTCCCAAATACCCGTGCAATACACATTACATCAACACTCTTCATGACGTGTCAGTTTTTCCTACATACCCGTGCCATACACATTACATCAACACTCTTCATGACGTGTCAGTTTTTCCTACATACCCGTGCTATACACATGACATCAACACTCTGCATTATGTGTCAGTTTTTCCTACATACCCGTGCTATACACATGACATCAACGCTCTTCAGTACGTGTCAGTTTTTCCTACATACCCGTGCTATACACAGGAACATCAACACTCTTCATGACGTGTCAGTTTTTCCTACATACCCGTGCTATACACATGACATCAACACTCTTCATGACGTGACAGTTTTTCCCAAATACCCGTGTCATACACATTACACCAACACTCTTCATGACGTGTCAGTTTTTCCAAATACCCGTGCCATACACATGACATCAACACTCTTCATGACGTGTCAGTTTTTCCTAAATACCGTGTATACCCATGACATCAACACTCTTCATGACGTGTCAGTTTTTCCTACATACCCGTGCTATACACATGACATCAACACTCTTCATGACGTGGCAGTTTTTCCTACATACCCGTGCTATACACATGACATCAACACTCTTCATGACGTGTCAGTTTTCCCCAAATACCCGTGCCATACACATTACATCAACACTCTTCATGACGTGTCAGTTTTTCCTACATACCCGTGCCATACACATGACATCAACACTCTTCATGATGTGTCAGTTTTTCCTACATACCCGTGCTATACACATGACATCAACACTCTGCATTATGTGTCAGTTTTTCCTACATACCCGTGCTATACACATGACATCAACACTCTTCATGACGTGTCAGTTTTTCCTACATACCCGTGCTATACACATGACATCAACAATCTTCATGACGTGTCAGTTTTTCCTAAATACCCGTGTCATACACATGACATCAACACTCTTCATGACGTGTCAGTTTTTCCTACATACCCGTGCTATACACATGACATCAACACTCTTCATGACGTGTCAGTTTTTCCTAAATACCCGTGTCATACACATGACATCAACACTCTTCATGACGTGTCAGTTTTTCCTACATACCCGTGCTATACACATGACATCAACACTCTTCATGACGTGTCAGTTTTTCCTACATACCCGTGCTATACACATGACATCAACACTCTTCATGACGTGTCAGTTTTTCCTCCATACCCGTGCTATACACATGACATCAACACTCTTCATGACGTGTCAGTTTTTCCTACATACCCGTGCTATACACATGACATCAACACTCTTCATGACGTGTCAGTTTTTCCCAAATACCCGTGTCATACACATTACATCAACACTCTTCATGACGTGTCAGTTTTTCCTACATACCCGTGCTATACACATGACATCAACACTCTTCATTATGTGTCAGTTTTTCCTACATACCCGTGCTATACCCATGACATCAACACTCTTCATGACGTGTCAGTTTTTCCCAAATACCCGTGTCATACACATTACATCAACACTCTTCATGACGTGTCAGTTTTTCCTACATACCCGTGCCATACACATGACATCAACACTCATCATGACGTGTCAGTTTTTCCCAAATACCCGTGTCATACACATTACATCAACACTCTTCATGACGTGTCAGTTTTTCCTACATACCCGTGCTATACACATGACATCAACACTCTTCATGACGTGTCAGTTTTTCCTATATACCCGTGCTATACACATGACATCAACAATCTTCATGACGTGTCAGTTTTTCCTAAATACATGTGTCATACACATGACATCAACACTCTTCATGACGTGTCAGTTTTTCCTACATACCCGTGCTATACACATGACATCAACACTCTTCATGACGTGTCAGTTTTTCCTAAATACCCGTGCCATACACATGACATCAACACTCTTCATGACGTGTCAGTTTTTCCTACATACCCGTGCTATACACATGACATCAACACTCTTCATGACGTGTCAGTTTTTCCTACATACCCGTGCTATACACATGACATCAACACTCTTCATGACGTGTCAGTTTTTCCCAAATACCCGTGCCATACACATTACATCAACACTCTTCATGACGTGTCAGTTTTTCCTACATACCCGTGCTATACACATGACATCAACACTCTTCATTATGTGTCAGTTTTTCCCAAATACCCGTGTATACCCATTACATCAACACTCTTCATGACGTGTCAGTTTTTCCAAATACCCGTGCATACACATTACATCAACACTCTTCATTAGTGTCAGTTTTTCCTACATACCCGTGCCATACCCATGACATCAACACTCTTCATGACGTGTCAGTTTTTCCCCAAATACCCGTGTCATAACACATTACATCAACACTCTTCATGACGTGTCAGTTTTTCCTACATACCCGTGCCATACACATGACATCAACACTCTTCATGACGTGTCAGTTTTTCCCAAATACCCGTGCCATACACATTACATCAACACTCTTCATGACGTGTCAGTTTTTCCTACATACCCGTGCCATACACATTACATCAACACTCTTCATGACGGTGTCAGTTTTTCCCAAATACCCGTGCCTTTACACATTACATCAACACTCTTCATGACGTGTCAGTTTTTCCCAAATACCCGTGCCATACACATTACATCAACACTCTTCATGACGTGTCAGTTTTTCCTACATACCCGTGCCATACACATGACATCAACACTCTTCATTATGTGTCAGTTTTTCCTACATACCCGTGCTATACACATGACATCAACGCTCTTTGCAATTTTTTAATGTTTGTCAAAGGTTTTTTTCCTACATACCCGTGCTATACACATGAACATCAACCTCTTCATGACGTGTCAGTTTTTCCCTACCCGTGTATACACATTACCCAACACTCTTCATGACGTGTCAGTTTTTCCTACATACCCGTGCTATACACATGACATCAACACTCTTCATGAGTGTCAGTTTTTCCCAAATACCCGTGCATACACATTACACCAACACTCTTCATTACGTGTCAGTTTTTCCTACAACCCGTGCCATACACATGACATCAACCTCTTCATGAGTGTCAGTTTTTCCTACATACCCGTGCTATACACATGACATCAACACTCTTCATTAGTGTCAGTTTTTTCCTACATACCCGTGCTATACACTTGACATCAACACTCTTCATGACGTGTCAGTTTTTCCTACATACCCGTGCCATACACATGACATCAACACTCTTCATGACGTGTCAGTTTTTCCTACATACCCGTGCTATACAAATGACATCAACACTCTTCATGACGTTGTCAGTTTTTCCTACATACCCGTGCCATACACATTAAATCAACACTCTTCATGACCGTGTCAGTTTTTCCTACATACCCGTGCTATACACATGACATCAACACTCTTCATGACGTGTCAGTTTTTCCTACATACCCGTGCTATACACATTACATCAACACTCTTCATGACGTGTCAGTTTTTCCTACATACCCGTGCTATACACATTGACATCAACATCTTCATGACGTTGTCAGTTTTTCCTACACCCCGTGCTATTCACATGACATCAACACTCTTCATGACGTGTCAGTTTTTCCCAAATACCCGTGCCATACACATTACATCAACACTCTTCATGATGTGTCAGTTTTTCCTACATACCCGTGCTATACACATGACATCAACACTCTTCATGACGTGTCAGTTTTTCCCAAATACCCGTGCCATACACATTACATCAACACTCTTCATTATGTGTCAGTTTTTCCTACATACCCGTGCTATACACATGACATCAACACTCTTCATGACGTGTCAGTTTTTCCCAAATACCCGTGCCATACACATTACATCAACACTCTTCATGACGTGTCAGTTTTACCTACATACCCGTGCTATACACATGACATCAACACTCTTCATGACGTGTCAGTTTTTCCTACATACCCGTGCTATACACATGACATCAACACTCTTCATGACGTGTCAGTTTTTCCTACATACCCGTGCTATACACATGACATCAACACTCTTCATGACGTGTCAGTTTTTCCTACATACCCGTGCTCATACACATGACATCAACACTCTTCATGACGTGTCAGTTTTTCCTACATACCCGTGCTATACACATTACATCAACACTCTTCATGACGTGTCAGTTTTTTCCTACAACCCATGCTATACACGTGCTCATACCCATGACCTCAACGCTCTTCATGACATGCCAGTTTTTCCTTCATACCCGTGCTCATACCATGATCTCAACGCTCTCATGACACGTCAGTTTACCCTTCATGCCCATCCTCACACCCATGATCTCAAAGCTCTTCATGACACGTCAGTTTACCATTCATACCCTGCTCTACCGCGCTCATACCCATGATCTCAAAGCTCTTCATGACACGTCAGTTTACCATTCATACCCATGCTCATACCCGCGCTCATACCCGTGCTCATACCCATGATCTCAACGCTCTTCATGACACATCAGTTTACCCTTCATACCCATGCTCATACCCATTACCTCAAAGCTCTTCATGACATGTCAGTTTGTCCTTCACACTCATGCTAGACTTTGATAATCCATTAACCTTCAAAATGCCATTAACTTTAAGAAGACCATCAAAATATTTGTTTTTATAGAATTCCAATCAAGCATCTAATTTAGACTGCAGTTATTAGTCACAGATTTTCATCTTATTACAGTTCTCGTCTACATATATATACAGTCATCATCATCATCATCAAAGAAAACGATAGATCTTTAATTAATAATAATTAAGACCCCCCCCCCCCCCAGGCACCCTTATATGAAAATATTGTAAAACTAAGCAGTTAGTGAGATCTTTATTCTTAATAAGCAATGAAACCAGCAAATATGCGTAGATGTAGGTCAAAAAACAAGTTAATTGCCAAACAAGTGCCAAAAGATGACATCGAAAGAGATACTGACAACTCAGTAGTAGAGATGGAGATGAAGAGGTAGAGATCAAGACGCAGATTCCATTCAAAGCAAGGAATTCAATACGTTATTCTGCGAGAGAGGTGCCTAGTAGTTAGAGGTGGTTAGAGGTGGTTAGAGTTGTGTTCATGGTGCCCGCCTCCGCGAGGTCCACCTCGGACACTCCCCAAGTTTGGGTGGCTAAACTTGGAGGTGATAAAAAGAGGGCAACATATTAAATAGTCGGCCTGATTTAATCTAATTGTGTAAATGACTGGAAAGCTAGGGCGCACAGCGATCAAAACAGGTTAGAGTAGTGTAGAGTAGAGTAGTCAAGTTATTGGCTAGAGGTAGTTAGAGGTGGTTAGAGGTAGTTAGAGGTAGTTAGAGGTGGGTAGAGTAGAGTTCGTGGTGCCCACCTCCGCGAGGTCCACCTCGGACACTCCCCAAGTTTGGGTGGCTAAACTTGGAGGTGTCAAAAATGGCAACACATTAAATAGTCGGCCTGATTTAATCTAATTGTGTAAATGGCTGGAAAGCTAGGGTGCACAGCGATCAAAACAGGTTAGAGTAGTGTAGAGTAGAGTAGTCAAGTTATTGGCTAGAGGTAGTTAGAGGTGGTTAGAGGTAGTTAGAGGTAGTTAGAGGTGGGTAGAGTAGAGTTCGTGGTGCCCACCTCCGCGAGGTCCACCTCGGACACCACCCAAGTTTAGGTGGCTAAACTTGGAGCTTTCAAAAATGGCAACACGTTAAATAGTCGGCCTGATTTGATCTAATAATGTAAATGGCTGGAAAACTAGGGTGCACAGCGATCAAAACAGGTTGTGATAGGGGGTTGTTAGTTTAGTATGTGTATTACTGAACAAGGAAAAACACACTTTCACAATCTGTTTAATCTTATCTACTTAAAACACTCACCTCCCTTATGATATCCTAATATTTTGATAATATATAATATATTAGATAATATTTTGATAATTTTCTCCAGGGCTGTCGACGCTGGCATAACAGTAGTCAACGAAATGGGACTCGACCCCGGTATTGACCACCTGTTGGCTATGGAATGTATTGATCAAGTTCACCTAGCAGGAGGTAACAATCTTCATCAACTTACAATATTTATACAAATATACTTAACTTTACAAAAATTTATTACATAATTTCCACTACTTCATTTGTAGCACTTATTATTATTGTTGTAACCATTTCTTGGTTTCACTTTACTAAGGTTAGGTTAGGTTGGAGTGTAAGTCCCACAAAGAAACACACGTAGGCCCAGCATTGACCCTTTGTGATATCACACAATGAAGATTGATTCTACATTGGGAGTCCTAAATTTTTCCTAAGTGTATTTAGAGTAGGGGATCTTTAACGAGTACCTGACATCGTATAGGCTCTCGAACCGACGGCTTAACGTCCTCCCCGAGGAACAACGTGGGAGGCAAATATTCGTTTGTCAGAGTGGGTATTGAACCCTGGATCTACCAGTCTTAAGGCGAGCACGTTGCCAGGCTCGGGACCGACGTTTTAACGTCCTTCTCCGAGGGACGACACACGCAGATTTATTCACCTCCCGCGTGAATAAATCGAGGACCTGGTGGGGACCATCAATGATCAAACAACAATATGAAATGGGATAAAAAAAATACTAAGATCTTTGAACCGTAACAAGAGGTTTACGTCAAAGTCAAATCTTAATGTATAATCTATATATATAATTTGATAAAGTATCGACCATGGAATAGAAACAAAACATTAGTTTATCGGGACTCGGTCAGTTCTTCAGGTTAATTAAACTCTCATTGCCAACGTTTCGGTCTTTATTTAAAACCTTTTTTCATAGGCAGAAGTATAAATTTTGAAACAAAAAAACGATGTATTACATTTAAATTATTTTACAAAGAAAATAGTATATGGATTTTAACAACTGTTGTCTGAATATATATATATATATATATATATATAATATATATATATATATATGTATATAAAAAGATTTCACATAAACACGTGAAACAACAATCAATGATCAAACCACAATAAGAAATGGGAAAACAAGACTAAGATCTTTCAACCGTAACAAGCGGTCTTCGTCAGAGTCAAAAACCCAACTGAACACTAGATGCAGAAAACATCTGGTGAGGAGTTGAGAAGAGTGGGAGGGAAGAGTGGTATTTTAAAAGGGTGAAAGCACAGGAAAGGACTAATGTCCAGAAAGGGATGTTTGGGGAAACAAAGGAGTACAGTAAGAAAAAGTAAAAAACTATCCGCTAGCTGTCAACCCTCTTTGAAGAGGCTATACAAAAATTTGGTCTTGCTATGGGTAATTGTTTATCCCCCCTCCTAAGTAATTTATATATGGAGTTTTTTGAGAGTAAAATGTTAAGCTCAATTTTGCCCAAAAATGTTAAATGGTATAGATATGTTGACGATATTCTTTGAATTTGTCCCAAATCTTTAAATAAAGTTGATTTCCTAACAAAATTAAATTCATTAGTGCCGACAAACAAATTCACAATGGAAGAAGAAATAAGTGGTAATTTGCCCTTCTTAGATGTCCTGATCCATAGGTTACCTAATGAGTTACGCTTTAGTGTATATAGAAAACCTACGAATGTACTTGCATACATTCATTTTTATTCATCGCATCTAAAAAATGTTAAAATTTCTGTTTTTAGAAATATGTTTTTAAGAGCTTTAAGAGTATCCTCTCCTGAATTTCTTAATGAAGATATTAATAACATTAGGTCAATTGCCCTTTCATTAAAATACCCCTCTTCTTATATCGATTTAGCTTTGAAGGGTGCTAAAAAAACTTTCTCTAATACTTCAAAAGAGCCCCTTTTATTATCAAATTCTATAGTTTTGCCATACCACGAATCATTGGACCCCCTTCCAAGATTAGCCAAACAACTTGATTTTAATATAGTGTTTTCTAATCGTAATAACGTGGGTAATATGTTAATAAAAAACTGTCCAAGCGAATTGGAGTCCGCTGGTATTTATAAAATTCCGTGCAAAAATTGCCATAAAATTTATATTGGTTAAACTGGTAAATCATTAAAGACACGTGTAAAACAACACCAATATAACGTAAGTAGACAGGAAAACAGTAGTGCCTTATTCTTGCATATAAAAAATGAAAATCATCATATTGATTGGACAGGAGCTAAATTTATTACCTATGAAAAATCAATGTTGTTAAGAAATATTATTGAATCGTCTCTAATTAAATTTAATAGATCTAATATTATAAATATTAGTAACGGTCTCTTCAAACTTGATACTTTCGTCACGAGGGCAATAGCCTCTTCAAAGAGGGTTGACAGCTAGCGGATAGTTTTTTACTTTTTCTTACTGTACTCCTTTGTTTCCCCAAACATCCCTTTCTGGACATTAGTTCTTTCCTGTGCTTTCACCCTTTTAAAATACCACTCTTCCCTCCCACTCTTCTCAACTCCTCACCAGATGTTTTCTGCATCTAGTGTTCAGTTGGGTTTTTGACTCTGACGAAGACCGCTTGTTACGGTTGAAAGATCTTAGTCTTGTTTTCCCATTTCTTATTGTGGTTTGATCATATATATATATATTACACCTATATATGTATATATAAATATACGTTTCACGATGAATCACAAACACGGAACTAAGTAACAAACACACACTTACTGTCTCTAATTTTTGGTTCAACCGTCATCAGGAGAGTTTAGATAGGGACAGCAAGCGCACTTGTTGGAGTGTGCAACATTCCGACCGTCGCTTCACAAGTACATTTGGTGTCCCTATCTCAACTCTCTTGATGACGGTTCAACCGAAAATTGGAGACAGTAAGTGTGTTTGTTCCTTAGTTCTGTGTTTGTGATTTACCGTGAAACGTATATATATATTATTATTCTTACTTTAAAGTTGAATTCTTACTTTCATTCAACTCTCTTATTTTAATACATTTTCTTGTCCTTTAATAATCTTTTTTCCTTCATTTACTTTAATATTCTTAATCTATTTATTCTCTATTCGTCCAGTTATACTGTTGACCTTTCAACTCTTTTATTCTAACCGCTTGTTTCTTGTTCATTATTGACCTTTGACCTTCTCTTTATATTAACCTGCACTATCCTTTTAATGTATTTATAATTTATAGCAATGACTAAGCATGAGTCATCGATTTTTAATTTAACATGTCACTTGGCCAACTCCTTTTCCAGTTGAACCCTGTTAGCAGGAGGTTAGTTCGTAGGATCGAATCTCTCAGTCTTATGATCGTGAATGCCGAGACTACAGTTAATTATACGAATTTCAATATATATAAATATATATATATATATATATATTGGGAGCAGACCTTCATTTAAACATGTTTTATTAAAGAGTATGCCGATTTTCTTGGTGTCCCTTTCTCAACCCTCTTGATGACGGTTCAACCGAAAATTAGAGACAGTTTGTGTGTACTTGTTCCTTAGTTCTGTGTTTGTGATTCAATAGTGAAACGTTTGTTGTCCTTTTGGATTGTTTTCCTGTTTACAATATATATATATATATATATGAATGATCAAACCACAATAAGAAATGGGAAAACAAGACTAAGATCTTTCAACCGTAACAAGCGGTCTTCGTCAGAGTCAAAAAACCCAACTGATCTTAGTCTTGTTTTCCCATTTCTTATTGTGGTTTGATCATTGATTGTTATTTCACGTGTTTATGTGAAATCTTTTATATATATATATATATTATATATATACTTTTTCGTTGGAAAATACGATCCAAAACGGACAAAAGTAGTTTAATGTAGACAAAGAAACATAGAGAAATCAAAAGAACACACTTACAGTCTCTAATTTTCGGTTTGAACCGTCTTCAGGAGAGATAAGAGAGGGAAACCAACCGCACTGGTTCAGAGACGGTTGGAGACCCTCTCTCCGACGGTCTCCAACCGTCTCTGAACGAGTGCGCTTGGTTTCCCTCTCTTATCTTTCCTGAAGAGGGTTCAAACCGAAAATTAGAGACTGTAAGTGTGTTCTTTTGATGTCTCTATGTTTCTTTGTCTACACTCAACTATATATTATATATATATATATATATACGGTGTCAGGTGGGATCGAACCCCAATCCCATCAGTTCAGAGACGATTAGGTTAACCACTGAGCTAACCTGGCTCCTTTACTTTACGAAATCGAAAAAAAAAAACTATTCAAGTAAATAAAGATAATATATATATATATATTTATATTAAAATATGTATTTTTGTATATTATAATACAAAACAGAACTTTTTTTTTATCGATGTTTGGTTCAGCTTGAAATAGTAAAACACATTTGACATATTTGACCTAAATTCTAATTTAAACAGTCATTTAAAAAAAAAAAGGAAAACATTATTGACATACCTTACAAGGGTGATTAAGGACAGGTCTGAGAACAATAGTTTCTGTACTTTCACAGCATCGAGTTTCCTTTACTACTAATATTAAACATATAATCTACCGTCATACCTCGTACATTACTGCCGTAACTGTCGGACCGGTTTCGGGTGTCACCCATCTTCAACACGAACTCAGTTCGTGTTCAGTTCGTGTTAAAGATGGGTGACGCCCGAAACCGCTCCTACAGCTACGGCAGTAATGTACGAGGTATGACGGTAGATTATATGTTTAATATTAATAATACTAACCTCTGTGGTAATGACGAAATGCATGAATTCTTTACTACTGTTCGAATTGCTACTATTCGGCGAACTTCTCACAACTGATTAGTATTTCCTAAAACAGAAAAACCTTATTAACACTTATTAATGAACAGGAAAAATGTGTAAAGATGAACAAATTACAACGTTTCGTCTATATTCATAGACATCTTCAGGTCTACATGAATACATAAATTATTTATTTAATAATAATAATTAATAACAAAAGTTTATTTATTGTGTAGTAACATGAAAAATATATATATGTTACAGTATTTATATGGATATATAAATACCATTACCTTGGTATTTTACTATTGCAAAAACAGTTTACAGGATCGTTGTATTCAAATCAAACTACAGTGCTGCGCTTAGCGATAGTTTTACGAAACAATCAGTCTTACAATTTGATAACGCCAAAAATATAAAATAATTTCATGAGTTTTTTCAATTTTTTCTGGGTTTTGAGAATGTGATATCGAATTTTTATAAAACTGCAGTTTTATGTTGTTTTACAACAGTGTAGTGTATTTGAACAGAACGGTCGTGTAAATTGTTTTAGTAATAGAAAAATATCAAGGTAATTCTACTCGCATATATTCATATATACAGATTTCACATAAACACGTGAAATAACAATCGATGATCAAACCACAATAAGAAAATGGGAAAACAAGACTAACATCTTTCAACCGTAACAAGCGGTCTTCGTCAGAGTCAAAAACCCAACTGAAACACTTGATGCAGAAAACATCTGGTGAGGGGTTGAGAAGAGTGGGAGGGAAGAGTGGTATTTTAAAAGGGTGAAAGTGCAGGAAAGAACTAATGTCCAGAAAGGGATGTTTGGGGAAACAAAGGAGTACAGTAAGAAAGAGTAAAAAACTATCCGCTAGCTGTCAACCTTCTTAGTCTTGTTTTCCCATTTCATATTGTGGTTTGATCATTGATTGTTATTTCACGTATTTATGTGAAATCTTTATATATATATACAATGATCAAACCACAATAAGAAATGGGAAAATAAGACTAAGATCTTTCAACCGTAACAAGCGGTCTTCGTCAGAGTTGGGTTTTTGACTCTGACGAAGACCGCTTGTTACGGTTGTAAAATCTTAGTCTTGTTTTTCCATTTCTTATTGTGGTTTGATCATTGATTGTTATTTCACGTATTTATGTGAAATCTTTTTATATATACATATATGAAGTTTAAACCACAATGAAAAAGGAAAACAATAGAAAAAATACTCTGAGACCATTCAATGATGACATACATTATTTTCCTCTTTCCATTGTGGTTTAAACTTCAATGATTGCATCATGTGTTTATTTATTGTGATTTTTTGCATATATACATATATATTACATATTTATATATGTATTAGTGCTGGTAGAAACAACCCTGTTTTACCTTCTTAATATATGAATATGTTTCTTAATCTCTATATGTTTAAAATGAATATTTTTGATAAATAAAATTGAATTATGCAGAGACTTTTCGACAATTTGCTAGTATGATTAGAGTTTTCATGTGGATATGCTATCTTATAAGTGTTTAATTTTGTTTTTAATTTTAACAGGGAAGATCGAATCTTTTGTATCCTACTGTGGAGGTCTTCCTGCACCTGAGTTTTCTAACAACCCATTGAGATACAAGTTTTCTTGGTATCCTAAAGGAGTATTGCTGAATACACTCGGCACTGCTAAATACTTGCAGGATTCTAAGGTAACATATATATATATATATATATATATATATATATATATATATATATATATATATTATTCAATGTTTTGTTATTGAGGGCTAGGTCAAATAAAAGAAAATAAACTCCTTCCAGGCCAACGTTTCGATGTATGGTATTTGTACATCATCTTCAGGGCTAAAATTAGAGTAACAACTATAATACATTTACCAAAACAATCTACAACTCACATAGAGAACTAACACAAATTTTTGAGACCAACAGATACATACAAAAGGTTATTTTATAATCAGAGTTGTTGAGTACACATCTATTTCTAAGTATCAGACAAAAGGAAATTAGCTTTACCTTGGAAAGTGTGCTAATGGTTATTTAAGTTACATGAGAATTAATTGGTTATAAGTACGAAAAACACTACTTTGTTATATTCATCTATCATTTCAACAAAACAGGGAGGGTGAACATATGAAGGTTACATAAAGAAAGATTAGTTTATGACTTAAGGTTATCATCCATGTTACAATGATTTACTATTGTTATTGTGACTGGGGATGGGAAAGAATGTTTGTATAAATATGGCTAAACTTTTCAATATCAGACCTCGAATTACAAGTGTTAGGAGTTTTCTTTGATTTCTCTATGTTTCTTTTTCTACACTGAACTATATTTGTCTGTTTCGGTCGTTTTTCCAAAGAAAAAGTCTATATATATATATATACACTTTAACACATAGAAAAGAACACAGAAAGACACTACAGAACTCACTTCGATATTTCGACATCCGTCGTCATCGGGAAGAAGTGCGAAGTACTCGCGTTGAGAAGCAAACTGCTACTGGCCACCAGAGTAACTCGTGGAACCACCGCAATGCTGCTCCCCAGCGGAGGAGAGGAAAAATAGAAATCCCTCCAATATTTATTTAGAAAACAAGATAAAAAATATATAAAAAAAATATATAAAATACGAAATAATAATAATAAAAAATAAATAATAATAATAAAATAATAATAATAATAATAATAATAATAATAATAATAAAATAATAATAATAAAATAATAATAATAATAATAATAAAATAAAAAATAATTAACGGTACAGGTTGAGACCAGGAGGAGAACGAACCCCAAGGAGGCATATGAATGCCTCTTCGGAAGCTCTAAGGGTGACATGGGAATTAGACTCGGGGATTTGTTTGAGGATTTGTACCCTGAAACAATCATTGAAAGGGAGGTCATGGGAATTAGCATGGATAGATATGGGATATATATATATATATATATATATATATATATATTCCATACCTAATCTTGCAAAAAAATTAACCTGCTTGACCTTATGTGTACCTCGGCTTCTCATTCATACCACTGAAAGCAATGTTTGGGAGAAGCAATATAATGTGGAGCTCCTTTAGCCAGTTGAAACTTGAAATGAGTTCGAAGTGTCTGAGGTTCGACTACATGGAGGCGGGTCTGCACGATATTACATCGTACGAGGTGTGTAAATAAAGTAGTGAGACTGATTTTTTTTTAAATTTCTATTCAAATATAATTACAATGTGATATTGTCACCTTCAAAATAGTTCCCTTCGGAAGCCACACAGCGCTGGAGACGGTCCTTCCAATCATTGTAGCATTGCTGGAACTCGGATTTTGGAATGGCCTTCAGCTGGTCGGTTACAGCAGTTTGTATGTTTTGTAGTGTCCCGAAATGAGTTCCCTTGAGGTGATTTTTCAATCTCGGGAAGAGGAAAAAGTCACAAGGACTCAAGTCTGGTGAATAAGGAGGCTGAGGAGCAACAGGAATGTTTTTACTGGCCAAAAACTCGTTTTCTTTTCGGAATTTTCGGAACCATTTTCGCACAAATTTTTCTCATCTCCAATTCATTGGTCAAAATGTGATGAACGGAGGTGTGATTCAAATTCAACTGTTCCCCGATCATTCTGACTGTCAAGCGTCGATCTGAACGCACAAGGTTCCGTACTCTGTTGACATTTTCATCGGTGTTTGCACTTGAAGGCCTTCCGCTTCGTGGTTCATCTTCAATCGACTCTCTTCCTTCTGAAAATTCCTTAAACCACCGAAAAACCTGTGCCCTTGATAAAACACGTTCTCCATAGGCCGGTTTCGGTTGCATTATGTCCAAGTCTGAAGCAAAATTTGATTGCACACCGCTGCTCAACTTTGAGGTCACTCATTTTTAAAACGCTCAAGAAAAAACCATTTCACGAAAACCAACGCTACGGACAAACAAATGACTGTGGCGAGTTCAGATTCATACTGGAGGCGCATCACACGTGCACCTGACGCTACTCAAGGCCACGCGTCTCCAGCGTTGCCAGATCGAAAGCGACGTTGCCAGTCTCACTACTTTATTTATACACCTCGTACATCATGACTTACTCACGTATCTGTATCAGATCAGGGCTACAATACGATAACAGAAACAGTTCAGAGTGACAAATAAAAGATTTAAAACTATAACCTAAATTCAACTAAGTAAGGCTCCTAATAATTTCATATTTTTTTTTCGCTAAGAATAAAAACGTACTTACTCCTCTTTGGTGACAGTAAGTGATTCTTCATTTTCATCTTCAAAACAGTATAGTCTGATAATGATGTGTTTTGTGATATAGCCACCCACGCTGTACATTTTAAACAGTATAGTGGTCTCTGAAGCACCTCTTTATGTGCAATATGAAACTTCCTGCTGAAGCGTGTTCAAACAGTCTTACAGGATTTAGTCTCAAAAAGTCGTGACACAACAAAAAATGTTACTTCTAATTTTGAAAGCCACGGGGTTTTAAAATAATAATTGTTTCTTATAATTGTTATCAAAATCTAAGGGGGTCAGGCTAGCTCAGTGGTTACGTGCTCGCCTCTGATCTGATAGGACCGGGGTTCGATCCCCCACCTGGCCCTCGATTTATTCATGCGGGAGGTGAATAAATCTGAGCACGTCGTCCCTCGGAGAAGGACGTTAAACTGTCGGTCCCGAGCCTGTACGATGTCAGGTACTCGTTAAAGATTCCCTATTCTAAATACATTTGAGTTAGGCAAAATTTAGGACTCCCACTGTAGAATCAATCTTCATTGTGTGGTATCACAAAGGGCCAATGCTCGGCTTAAGTGTGTTCCCTTGTGGAACTGCCACTGCAACCTAACCTAACCTATCAAAATCTAATATTATATATAAACTTTTGTATTTTAAAATCAATAAATTTATTATAACTGTTTTTGATTTCGTTGATTTTGGGACACCTTTCACTAATTTTTTTTTTTATTTATTGCTTCAGGTTATTGATGTGCTGGCCGGAGGCAATCTGCTCGAGCATACAGAGACTCTCGACTTCCTGCCAGGCTTCTCTCTTGAAGGTTTCCCCAACAGAGACAGTATGGCCTATGCTAGACTTTACGGTATTGCTGCTGAGGCTAATACTGTTCTTCGTGGCACACTCCGCTTCAGAGGTTCTATACCAAATCCAGACATATATATATATATATATAAATACATGTATAAAAAGATTTCACATAAACATGTGAAATTACAATCAATGATTAAACCACAATAAGAAAATGGGAAAACAAGACTAAGATCTTTCAACCGTAACTCTGACGAAGACCGCTTGTTACGGTTGAAAGATCTTAGTCTTGTTTTCCCATTTTCTTATTGTGGTTTGATCATTGATATAAATACATGTATATTGTTAGTGCCACAGAGGTTAGTAAATAAGATATCATTATCAACCGTCATACCTCGTCTATCGCTGGTGAAGTCGCCCGACCGGTTTGATGATGCCGTCCCATTGATGATGCATCCATTGCGAAACCGGTGTGGCGACTTCACCAGGGATAGAGGTATGACGGTTGATAATAATATTTTATATATATATATATATATATATCAGTGGCGACTCCTGACCTTTTTCTTTAGGCATGCAATTTTCAAAGAATAAAAGAAATACAGAGAAATACCCTTCTAATTCTCATGTTCAGTCTTTTTATGTTGCACAAAAGGATAATTATGTATTAAAAACATTTTATGGGGATTTGAATCAGGTTTTATTTGGAAATACTTTTAACATTAACTTTTATTAACCAATACAATAAAAATAGGCAAAAAATGTTTTTTTATAGTAAGAGATACACAATACATCATTTGAATAAAAACTTCTTGCAAAATTCTTCCATAACAAAACCATAAAACTTCTCTCTATCTGCCATGAAATCTTTAAGTAAATGTCTTTCAATTGAAATTAGGGATAAATTAGACAATCGCTCTTCTTTGGGGCTTCGTAAATAATTTTAATTCTTTTGAGGGCAGAAAACGATCTCTCAACACTTGCTGTTGTTATGGGAATAGTCATAACCAATTCATGATTTTATAATTTCCGGAAGACCTGTGTGCAAATCACTTTGCAGTATGTATTTGAGGAGCTCAGCAAGCCTGAGTTGCAGTGTATGCAAACTTCGTTCTTGTTTCTCTTGGCAATTAAGACCATTTTCACTAACCAGAAATGTAAGAGTAAACCTCTGCATTGGGAAGCTTAGCGCAATCATAGAAAATTGTTCCTTAGCGTGTAGTGGAATAAAAAAAAAGGGGCTCCTTTAAATATTTCGAGTCTCGAACATTTTGGTTTCTTTAACGATGAATTCTATGCATGCAATGCATGTGTTGCATTCCCTGAGAAATCGCCACTGATATATATATATATATATATATAATACTAGAAGTTTCAAAAGAACACAGAGAAAATAAATCACTGAAGTCACTACTATATTTCGATGTCCTCGTCGTCAGGAATAGATGTGAATCGCTCCCAAGGCTGATAACGACTCCTTTATATATATATATTTAAAAAAATATCATGGTTGGCAGAAACTTGCTTCTTTATAAGTTTCTCTATCTTCCTAAATAAGGATTTCGTTGTTGTATCTAAACTATATAGCAAATTCCTACACAGTTAACAGTTAACATGTTTCAACTCCTTCATAGAGCCATCTTCAAGACGAGAATGATTCTCAATAGATTTTCCCTAATTCTCATGTGTTTCTTGAGAGCTCCACTTGCTCTTGGAGCAAGTTCACAAAACAAAATTAACAAGAGACATTATTGTGGCAGAGAATAAAATAATTAAAAGAAAATAGATCAACAGAGACTTAAAATTATTGAGGCTATATGTATACAAAAAATGAAACCCCATATCAACATTCAATTAGAAAACAGCCATAGGACCTTAAGTATTTGGAATACAAGGCCAAATAGACGCGGCCCAGGTAATAACAGCGACCCCTTAGGTCACTCACCCCCCAGCTTTGAACAAACAACCTTAATCCCTCTCATTGACTCTACTTTGCTTATATAAAGGGAAAAGCTATTGAGAATCATTCTCGTCCTGAAGATGGCTCTATGAAAGAGTTGAAACATGTTGACTGTTAACAGTGTAGGAAGTTTGTTATATAGTTTAGATACAACAACGAAATCCTTATTTAGGAAGATAGAGAAACTTATAAAGAAGCAAGTATCTGCCAACTATGGTTATGTTTTTAATAAGATGTGCTTAAAAGAAGAACTGCTACCAAAATTCACACACACGCATATATATATATATCAGTTCAAAAATTTGAGTGGATTTTGACATATATCAAAATAATTAGTTCAAAAATAATCCGAATTTTGAGTGGATATATATATATATATTTTTTTTTTTCAAACAACAGTAAGAAAAGGGAAAAAAGACTAAGATCTTTCAGCCGTAAAAAGCGGTTACTCTGACGAAGACCGCTTGTTATGGTTGAAAGATCTTAGTCTTGTTTTCCCATTTCATTTTGTGGTTTATCATATTATAACATATACATATATATATATATATACAATATATATGTATATATATATATATTATTTAATATATATATAAAATATATAATATATATAATTATTGATAAAAGGATCAACCGTGGAATAGAAACAAAACTATAGTTTTTCGGGACTCGGTCAGTTCTTCAGGTTCAAATTAAACTCTCATTGCCAACGTTTCGGTCTTTATTTAAAACCGTTTTTATAGGCAGAAGTATAAATTTTGAAACAGAAAAACTAAGTATTACATTACAAATTATTTTACAAAGAAAAATAGTATGTGGATTTTAAAACAACTGTAGTCTGAATGAACTGTAGTCAGTGTCACGTGTTCATTATATATAAAAATATATAATTGACTGTTTTCCTTATCTCGACCACATATATTTAACACTATTTAGCTTTTTTATTGAGAATTTTATTATAATGTAATGTAATTACTTTTCATGGTATTGTAATTAAATTCTGTAGTGATGTAACCCTGAAGATGTCTACAAATATGGACGAAACGTCGGCTGAAAGGTGTTGTATTTTTGAAGCTAGAGCAAACCTTGATGAAAAAGAAAAATAGTGTTATATATTATATATATATATATATACCTCATTAAATATCTTGCCAACATTAAGTTTAGTATGTTTCCTACATACCTTTTCAAGGTTTCAAATGCTACTTTTCCATCTTTGTGGTATCATATAAATTAACTCTCCGATTTTTTTATGTTTAAATGTATTTTCCATATTACACAGGTCCGACGTTTGGTCTACGTTGACCATTATCAAGGTTCTTTATACAAGGTTTTTTTACAATTCTAATAAATACTTATTTACAATAAATATTACATCACTTATATCAAACATAACTAATAATAAAATATACTTTTAAAACCACTACCTTAATAAACATGAGTAACAGGTTTGTTACAAAATTCCCTACATGAACTTTTACACAACATTATTTAAATCACTATATAGTTATTTTTCACGAATGTAACTTTAAAATTCTGGAAAAACAACAGGACTGATCATTAAGGTTCGGCTTCTTTTCCTTTATGCATAATTATTCAATTATAGCAGCCTCGTGTGATTATTTCTGCATATAATACTTCAATGTTGTCTTCCAGCATTTTTCTACTTAGCCTGCTTTTATGTATGTTCATTGTGTGTTCTTTCGGTCCTCCGGCTGCGAGATGCATCGTAAGTCTGCGTGAAAGTTTGTCGTCGTTAGACCATGTAGCTCGATTTTAGGAGCTCACAGTTCCTATAGTGAATTATATTTACACTACATTGGTTTTTTGTAGTTGTTTTTTTTTTGTTGTAGGTTGTTCCTAATTATCATATTTGCTGTGCTGGAACTGTTGTAGTAAATACTAATATTTAGCTTGTCTGCCGAGTTAACACATGTTGTATTTCTTTTAATTATAGCCTTCAAAATTCTTTCATCTTTCTGATATTCATTAGAGAAGTTTGATAGAAGTGATGTAATTATTATTGTAAATAAGTATTTATTAGAATTGTAAAAAAACCTTGTATAAAGAATCCTTGAGAATGGTCAACGTAGACCGAAACGTCGGACCTGTGTAATATGGAAAAAACATTTAAACATAAAAAAATCGGTGAGTTAATTTATATGATACCACAAAGAGGGATAAGTAGCATTCGAAATATAAAAGGTATGTAGGAAACATACTAAACTTAATGTTGGCAAGAAATTTAATGAGGTATGTTTAAAAGAAGGTCTGCTCCCAAAGTATACCAATATATATATAATATATATATATTTCACAATCAACACGTGAATGAACAATCAATGTTCAAACCACAAAAGGAAATTGGAAAAAAGACTAAGATCTTTCAACCGTAACAGGAGGTATTCGTCAGAGTCAAAAACACAACTCAGTTCGTTATTGTCAGTTGGGTTTTTTAACTCTGAAGAATACCACTTGTTACAGTTTACAGTTGAAAAAGCTTAGGCTTTCCCCCCTATTCTTATTGTAGTTTAAAGATATATATATATATATATATATATATATATATAAAATTTGGGAGCAGTCCTTCATTTAAGCATACTTCGTTGATAACTGAGTTTATTTCACTGAAATACATTTAGTTGTATGTCATGTAACATCAGTGAAATACCATACAGTAAGTTATTCAACGAAATGTATATATATATATATATATATATATACACAAAGATTTCACATAAACACGTGAAACAACAATCAATAATCAAACCACAATAAGAAATTATAAACATTAGTAACGGTCTCTTCAAACTTGATACTTTCGTCACGAGGGCAATAGCCTCTTCAAAGAGGGTTGACAGCTAGCGGATAGTTTTTTACTCTTTCTTACTGTACTCCTTTGTTTCTCCAAACATCGCTTTCTGGACATTAGTCCTTTCCTGCGCTTTCACTCTTTTGTGGTTTGATCATTGTATATATATATATATAAATATTATATATATATATATATGTATAATTTATATATATTATTTATTAATATAAATATATATTATATATATATATTTATATATATATATTATTATATTTCAAGAACTGCACTCATGGACACAAACTCTACTCTCCTATTGGCTACCATCATAACGAATCATATATCCTCTCTCCGGACAACTTATAGACAAAAATAATATATTATTATATATATATATATTATATATATATATATTAGGGATAAATATAATAAATATTTTGTTTCAATGTTGTTGTTGTTGTTTCTGTAGGTTTCGTGAACACCATGAAGGCTTTGCACAAGTTGGGCTTGATAGATCTAAATCCTCATCCCGCTTTGCACCCTGGAGGACCAGAAATCACTTGGGTAATGCCAATCAGTATAAGTTTCTATATATAGTATATTGGTGTATATATATATATATATAATAAAAGATTTCACGTGTCTATGTGAAAGCTTTTATATATATATATATATTTCAACCTTGTTACGGCTTGAAGCTTGTTACGGTTGAAAAATCATAATCTTGTTTTCCCATTTTCTTATTGTGGTTTGATAATTGATATATATATATATATATATATATATATACTCGTATATAAAAAGATTTCACATAAACACGTGAAATAACAATCAATGATCAAACCACAATAACAAAATGGGAAAGCAAGACTAAGATCTTTCAACCGTAACAAGCGGTCTACGGTTGTTACGGTTGAAAGATCCTAGTCTTGCTTTCCATTTTCTTATTGTGGTTTGATCATATATATATTATATATATATATATTATATTTAATATATATTATATATATATATATAGTTCATTATAGAAATAGAAACACAGAGAAATCAAAGGAACATACTTACAGTCTCTAATTTTTGGTTTGAATCGTCTTCAGGAGAGATAAGTAGGGAAAACAAGCGCACTGGTTCAGAGACGGTTGGAGACCCTGTTCTTTTGATTTCTCTGTTTTTCTATTTCTATATTAAACTATATTTGTCCGTTTTGGATCGTATTTCCAACGAGTATATATATATATATATATATATTTAAATTACACAAAGCAGGACACAGACCAAAGAATAAAAATATCACTTACAGAATTCAATATTTCGAACTATTGTTCGTCATCAGGAGAAGACTAGAAGAGAGGACGAAGAGAGAGAGATCTCCCCATATCGAAGAAAGGAGTGCGAATTTTATATATATATATACTTCTTCGTTGGAAACACGATCCAAAACGGACAAATACAGTTCAATATAGAAACATAGAGAAATCAAAAGAACACACTTACAGTCTCCAACCCTCAAAATCAACTCTCATTGACTGAACTCTCAAATCAGTGACATGTTCGTCATCCCGAGTTCTAGGACCTTCGAACCTAAAATAAAATTTTTTTCGGAACTCTCCCATGTTGTGACCTGTCGAAGGCGAGAAGTGCTGGAGTGATTCAACTGTCTAACGCGTGGGTGCGCGCATGTAGTGCTGCTTTGACAGTTACACGCTGCCACGATTTGAACTGTGCCAATTTAGTTTGTTGTCAATTTTTTTGGTTTATGTTTTAATTGTTTCGTTTTATTGTTTACTGTTTACCTGATGATGACCAATGTGGCTGAAAGCTTGTTTCCATTTAGTTCTTTAACCTAGTTTGTGTTAGTGTAGTGTTAAATATAGTTTGTTTCATTAGGTCTCTTGAAGATTGTTTTTCCTATTCTTGTTATGGAATTAGGTAGATTAATTTTTGAGCTACCAGTGAATTACAAGAAAATAATAAGGCAAATAGAACATCTTTCTAAAAAGATTATTAATGCTGAAGCCGCTGTGCTTTTTAACAACACTTGTTTAAAAGAAGACTTGCTGCCAGTATACACCAATATATATATATATATAATATATAGATTCAATAACATATCGACCGTTTGATAGAATAGGTGTGTTCTCTAATCGGGGTTCGGTCAATTTTCCACGATAAAAAATCAAACTCTCATTGCCTATATTACATATATATATTAGCAACGAGAGTTTGATTTTTTATCCTGGAAAATTGACCGAATCCCGATTAGAGAACACAGCTATATATATTGATAATATATATAAATATTGATAAAAGTATCGACCGTGAAATAGAAACAAAACTAAAATTTATCGGGACTCGGTCAGTTCTTCAGGTTCAAATTAAACACTCATTGCCAACGTTTCGATCTTTATTTAAAACCTTTTTCATAGGCAGAAGTATAAATTTTGAAACAGAACAACTAAGTAATACATTAGAAATTATTTAACAAAGAAAAATAATATGTAGATTTTAACAATAACTGTAGTCTGAATAAACACGTGACACTGAACTCTAAGTACTGAAACAGTTCAGTGTCATACTTATTAGTTTTTCTGTTTCAAAACGATGATGATGTGATTTACAGAAGTCGCTGGTGTGCACTTTACTAGGAATGGGCTCGCAAGACATCTTCTATGAGAACTTAAAAAGCAAGGTTGAGGACCGTGTTGGCGAAGGTCGAGCCTCACAGATAGAACAATTAGGACTTCTAGATGATACTCCTGTTTCAAAGAAGGACACCCCATTGGACACTCTTTGTAATCACCTCGTTGAGAAACTTTCCCTAGGTATAATATAAAAAACCTACATCATCATCATCACTAATTAACATGTAATTGATATTAATGAGATCAATTTATAAGATAAAAATCATCTCATTAAAATCTTGCATTGTCATTCTCTATAATTGTATTCCACTAAATCATCCATTCTAATTTTAATCTTTTGAGCTCTAATTAATTCCATTCTTTAATTAATTAATATATTTAATATCGAGGTTTAGTTTACCTTGAAACAGTATTATACCTTTAAACCGAAGTTTCATCTAGATTGGTAGACATCTTCAGAGCTATATCAATACAGGATTTAATTACAATAACATGAAAAAAAAATGTTTATAAGTTATATTAATTAATTAATATATTAATGTAACTTATAAAAAACTTGATTATATTTGTTTGTAACTGTACAACGGCTTAAAGGTGTTATGTCGTTTTAAGCTATATCAAACCTCGATAAAAAAAAAGAAAAAAATGTGTTAAATATATGTGTATCTGTTATATATATATATATATATAACAAAGCTAAGTGGAACCAATTCACTCTTTTTCTTTGAACCGTCCGGAAAAAGGAAAAAAAGATGGTCAAGGGTTCCAACAGTGTTTTTTTAAAAAATTCAGGAATAATTTATAATTAATTTTTTTTTAAAATAAAAAATAATATAAAACAATAAATTTTTTTATCGAGTTTGATCTAAACAAACGACGTAACAACCTTACTTTTCCCTTATTTTCAATTTTTTCTTTTTTATAATTTATTTTTTAATTATTATTTTATTTTAAAATTTAAAAAATTTGATTTTTATTTTTTGTAACGGGGTAAACGGGTTAAGTTTATCCGTTTTGGTTTCCCTTTTATCCTTCCTAAAAAGAAAAAATTAATTTTTTGGGAATTTTTTGTTTAATTAATATTTTGGTTTATCTTTTAAAAAAAATTATAAATATATTATTCAGTCGTTATCAGCCTTTGAGCGATTCACTTTCTTTTCCTGAAGACGGGACATCGAATATAGTAGTGAGTTCAGTGGTTTCCTTTTATGTGTTTTTTTTAAAATTTGGTTATATATATATATATTGAATGTTTTCTTAACTCGACCACATATATTTAACACTATTTTTTTCTCTTTTTATCGAGGTTTGATCTAGCTTAAAACGACGTAACACCTTTAAGCTGTTGTACCGTTATAAACAAATATAATCAAGTTTTTTATAAGTTACATTAATATATTAATTAATTAATGTAACTTATAAACATTTTTTTTTGTTATTGTAATTTATATCCTGTATTGATATAGCTCTGAAGATGTTTACAAATCTAGAAGAAACGTCGGCTTATAGGTGTTATATTGTTTCAAGGTAAACTAAACCTCGATAAAGGAGAAAGTAGGGTTATATATATATATATATATACATTTTATTATAAAGTAATTGTAATTTGATAGAAGTTTTTAATCGTTTTGTTAACTACATTGTCATGTTCAGGGCATATCATGCATTTAACAATGCACGACATAAGTGGAATGATATAAGCAAAACAGAAAGTTAATAATTACCTTTCCCAACTCTATCGTAATGTGTTTTAAAAAGGTCATTAAGAATGCGCCAAGCTAATAATTAAGTGACAAGGCATTATCTTCCATAATTGACATCATTACCGATGATGATTCGGAGAATTTCTTCAATTGTATGAAATAAAGATACTAATTAATGGTGTCTTGTTACAATATCTTTTAGACTAATTTCAGTATCTTTCCAAAACATTTTAGATAGCTCTCATGACACTTAACTTCTTCGTCATACTTAATTACTTAATTAGTTAGATTATTTCTTGTTTTCTTTTTTTCAATTTTTGATAACATTATTATGGATAACCAACAAACTTAAAAAGTAAAACAAAATTATTAACTTTTTTTTTTTTTATAATGTTGTTCTAAACATTAAACAAATAATTCTAAATTTTATTATGTTCTAAATTTTAAAAGAATGTATGTTATTATTTTTATTTTACTATAAGTAAAACATAAATTAAAATGAAAAACATTCTTTGAAGAATAATAAATGTAATATTTATGTGTTATCTAATGTAAAGATATGTGTTATCTAACATCTTAAATTAAAAATTATCTTAAAACGACATTTTTTTCTTTGATGTTTCTGATATTTTTCAGACAAAATAGGAATATTTTCAAGTTTTAAATGGGAAAATTTGTCTTAAATATTTAATGTTGAACGAGGTCGGTTAAACTATGTAAGAGGTTTATTGGCTATTTGAATAAAAGCCATGTTCTTTTGTAAGGGATTATTTCGTAACATGAAAACTACAGTTTCTCTTTTCAAAAATGCAGTTATACCAATGAAACCGCAGAAGGCCGCACTTTATGACTGAAAAGGCAGCACTTTATGACTTGAAAGGCCGCACTTTATGACTGAAAAGGTTGCACTTTAAGACTGAAAAGGCCGCACTTTATGACTTAAAATACTGTACTTCGTGACAGAAAATGACGCACTTTATGATTGAAAAGCCGCACTTTATGTCTGAAAAGGCCGCACTCTATGACTGAAATGCCGCACTTTATGACTGAAATTCCGCACCTAATAACTGAAAAGGCCGCACTTTATGACTTAAAATGCTGTACATTATGACTGAAAAGGTCGCACTTAATGACTGAATAGACGGCACTTTAAACTGAAAGGACGCACTTTATAACTGAAAGGTCGCACTTATGAATAAAGGCCACACTTTATGACTCTTAAGGCCGCACTTTATAACTGAAAGGTCGCACTTATGAATAAAGGCCGCACTTTATGACTGAAAGGCAGTACTTTATGACTGAAAATTCCGCACTTTATAACTGAAAAGGTCGCACTCTATGACTGAAAAGGCCGCACTTTATGACTGGAAGGCCGCACTTTATGACTGAAAAGGCCGCAGATTCCCCAGGCCTAATGTAGATAGTAGGTGTAGGTTATAAGAAACGCGAAATCCTTAATCAGTTACTCTTTAAGATGTGAACCAGAATGACTCAAAACTAGTCGAGCTCTCCAGATACTAAAGGAGGTATGATAATAAAGTGCCAGGTTAGCTCAGTGGTTAACGTAATCGCCTCTAAACTGATAGGTCCAGGGTTCGACACCTACCTGGTCCTCAGTATATTCATGCGTGAGGTGAATAAATCTGAGTATGTCGTCCCTCGGAGAGGACGTTAAGCCGTTGGTCCCGAGCCTGTGCGATGTCAGGTACGTTAAAGGCACACTTGAGTTAGGCACAATTTAGGACTCCCAATGTAGAATCACCGATATAACAATATGACCATAACGGGCTGACGTTACCACCTGTTAGGGGATCGGTTTAAAGAATAAAAAAAAAATTATTTATAATGTTACTAATAATTCTAATATGCTATGTTTGATGTGTTTCAGGAGACAATGAACGTGATGTAGTCATCTTAAGACACGAAGTGGGCATTTTATGGCCAGGAGGCAACAAAGAGAAAAGAGGCATTTCACTTGTGCAGTATGGCAAAAAGAATGGACCTACAGCCATGTCTGTGACTGTCGGGCTTCCTGCGGCTATTGCCACCAAAATGGTGCTCGATGGTGAGTTTAATATTTCCACTTGTTAGTATGGCAAGAAGAATGGGTCTACAGCCATGTCTGTGACTGTCAGGCTTCCTGCGGCTATTGCCACCAAAATGGTGCTCGATGGTGAGTTTAATATTTCCACTTGTCGTTTAGAAGAAGAATGGGCCTAGCCATGTCTGGACTGTGGGCTTCTGCGGCTATTGCCACCAAAATGGTGGTCGATGGTGAGTTTAAATTTCCACTTGTCGTTTGCAAAGAAAATGGGCTCAGCATGCTGTGACTGTCGGGCTTCCTGCGGCTATTGCCACCAAAATGATGCTCGATGGTGAGTTTAATTTTCCACTTGTACAGTATGGCAAAAAATGGGAACCTCGCCATGTTGTGACTGTGGTTTGCGGCTATTGCCACCAAAATGTGCTCGTTGGTGAGTTTTAATATTTCCCTTGTTAGTATGGAAAGAATGCCCACAGTGTTGTGCTGTGGGGCTTCCTGCGGCTATTGCCACCAAAATGATGCTCGATGGTGAGTTTAATATCTCTAAAAAGTTTAGGATTGGTTGCAATAAGAATGGACCATATCCACAATGGCGTAGCAAGAGTGTGAAGGAAAAGGGGGTCTGCCCGGGGTGGCACGTACCGGCGGTATTTTGAGGTGTTAAAAATAGAAAATAGAAGAAAATGAAAACAGTAAAAAGGTAACAAAAAAATGAGTTTTTAAGGTCGTAATTGTTTTTATGTTTTATATCTGTAATAGTAATAGCCACTTAATACCATTTTTGTTCACTTAATATCATATTTGAATAATTAATACCATTTTTGTTCACTTAATATCATTTTTGAATAATTAATACCATTTTTGTTCACTTAATATCATTTTTGAATAATTAATACCATTTTTGTTCACTTAATATCATTTTTGAATAATTATACCATTTTGTCACTTAAATCATTTTTGAATAATTAATACCATTTTTGTTCACTTATATTTTGGCATTTTTTTTGAATAATTAATTTTTTTTATTAATTTTTGAATAATTAATCCATTTTTGTTCATTAAAATTTTTTTAAAATCCATTTTTGAAATAATTTTTGATAAAACCATTTTTGTTCACTTAATATCATTTTTGAATAATTAATACCATTTTTTATGTCGTTGGTAGTGGGTTGGTACTATATATTTGATCGAAGTGTTGTTTTTTTTTTTTTGTCTCAGGTGAGATTCAGAAGAAAGGCATGGTTTTACCCTTTTCGCCAGACATTTACCGCCCTGTGCTAGCCAGACTCAGGGAAGAAGGTATCGAAGCTGAAGACACTCTACTACACGAATAGTTCTCTACTGGTAATAGTATCCCTTCAGGTGTTTTAATCAAAAAAAAAAAAAAAAAACAAAGAAAAAAAAAGGCCCGCACATCAAGTTAACAGCTAAGTTTTTTGTTTTTATACCACATATACAATCAACCTTGGAATTTCCGTACAACTAAA
>JAPFBL010001202.1:0-24872 GCA_026182355.1 Hermatobates lingyangjiaoensis | reverse complement strand
TTTAAAGAAAAATGAAATGAGAACTTTGCTATAAGGAAAAAGATAGAAATCAAGATTACGGGAGCAAGGCAAAAATGGTATTCCAACTTTGATATCCCCGCCTTACATAACTAATAACTACATATTACTGAAATATTTTATTCAAGGTAATTAATGTAGGATTTTTTCTTAAATTGATGCTCTCATTATTTAAAACAAATATGGTAAAGGTTTGTACATCTAAAATTATTGAGTAAAGATTACGAGCAAGACTAGAAAATGGTATAACACCAATAATTCATGATAGTACGAAAAAACTAGATCCAATGAAGATTTCGGACAAGAATATTAAGTGATATACTAGCAGTAACTTATGATATGAGGAAAAAAGTATATGAAATCAAGATTACGAGCAAGACTAGAAAATGGTATAATACCAATAATTCATGATAGTACGAAAAAAACTAGATCCAATGAAGATTTCGGACAAGAATATTAAGTGATATACTAGCAGTAACTTATGATATGAGGAATAAAGTATATGTATGTATTCAAGATTACGAGCAAGACTAGAAAATGGTATAATACCAATAATAAATGATAGTACGAAAAAAACTAGATCCAATGAAGATTTCGGACAAGAATATTAAGTGATATACTGGCAGTAACTTATGATATGAGGAATAAAGTATACGAAATCAAGATTACGAGCAAGACTAGAAAATGGTATAATACCAATAATTCATGATAGTACGAAAAAAACTAGATCCAATGAAGATTTCGGACAAGAATATTAAGTGATATACTAGCAGTAACTTATGATATGAGGAATAAAGTATATGAAATCAAGATTACGAGCAAGACTAGAAAATGGTATAATACCAATAATTCATGATAGTACGAAAAAACTATATCAAATCAAGGTTTCGGACAAGAACATTAAGTGATATACTAGCAGTAACTTATGATATGAGGAATAAAGTATATGAAATCAAGATTACGAGCAAGACTAGAAAATGGTATAATACCAATAATTCATGATACTACGAAAAAAACTAGATCCAATGAAGATTTCGGACAAGAACATTAAGTGATATACTAGCAGTAACTTATGCTATAAGGAATAAAGTATACGAAATCAAGATTACGAGCAAGACTACAAAATGGTATAATACCACGATAGTACGAAAAAAACTAGATCCAATGAAGATTTCGGACAAGAATATTATGTGATATACTAGCAGTAACTTATGATATGAGGAATAAAGTATATGAAATCAAGATTACGAGCAAGACTAGAAAATGGTATAATACCAATAATTCACGATAGTACGAAAAAAACTAGATCCAATGAAGATTTCGGACAAGAACATTAAGTGATATACTAGCAGTAACTTATGCTATGAGGAATAAAGTATACGAAATCTAGATTACCAGCAATACTACAAAATGGTATAATACCAATAATTCACGATAGTACGAAAAAAACTAAATCCAATGAAGATTTCGGACAAGAATATTAAGTGATATACTAGCAGTAACTTATGATATGAGGAATAAAGTATATGTATTCAAGATTACGAGCAAGACTAGAAAATGGTATAATACCAATAATAAATGATAGTACGAAAAAAACTAGATCCAATGAAGATTTCGGACAAGAATATTAAGTGATATACTGGCAGTAACTTATGATATGAGGAATAAAGTATACGAAATCAAGATTACGAGCAAGACTAGAAAATGGTATAATACCAATAATAAATGATAGTACGAAAAAAACTAGATCCAATGAAGATTTCGGACAAGAATATTAAGTGATATACTAGCAGTAACTTATGATATGAGGAATAAAGTATATGAAATCAAGATTACGAGCAAGACTAGAAAATGGTATAATACCAATAATTCACGATAGTACGAAAAAAACTAGATCCAATGAAGATTTCGGACATGAATATTAAGTGATATACTAGCAGTAACTTATGATATGAGGAATAAAGTATATGAAATCAAGATTACGAGCAAGACTAGAAAATGGTATAATACCAATAATTCACGATAGTACGAAAAAAACTAGATCCAATGAAGATTTCGGACAAAAATATTAAGTGATATACTAGCAGTAACTTATGCTATGAGGAATAAAGTATATGAAATCAAGATTACGAGCAAGACTAGAAAATGGTATAATACCAATAATTCATGATAGTACGAAAAAACTATATCAAATCAAGATTTTGGACAAGAACAGAAAATGGTATACTAGCATTAACTCATGATATAAGGAAGAACTACATTTTTTTAAAGCGACTGTGAACGTGTTTATATATATATATATATATATATATATATATATATATACCTGTTTACAACTTGTATTCACTTGCTCTCTGACGACGTGAAAACGAAAGGCCTTAGAGCGACTATCTTCTCTAATTTGTGGTGAGTTACCTGAATATATATATATATATATATATATATATATATATATATATATAGAATTCATATAAACACGTGAAATAACAATCAATGATCAAACTACAATATTAAATGGGAGGAAAAGAGACTAACATCTTTCAGCTGTAACAACTGGTCTTCGTCAGAGTGAAAAAGCCAACTCAGTGGGAAAATTTCCCATTTCATATTATGATTTGAACATTATATATATATATATATATATATATATATATATATATATATATATATATATATATACCAGAATAAACAATATAAATTAATTAAATTGTTTATTGTGTATTGTGATATATAATTTACATATATCCACGTTCAAAATTTAAGAAGAGCAACACATAGAATAATGTATCACAATTATAAACTGAAAAATTTGGCACTCTGTCTTCAGAAGAAAAGAGAAAAAGCAATTGGGTTACTTGCCATTCCGTCTACAACTTGCTTGTTCTCTTTTTCTATTTTCAACTGAAGATGGAGTGCCCGAAAATTTGAGTTTCTTACTGTGTCTCTTTATTCTCCGTGTTACTTTTTTTGAATTTTGAACTTGTATTGTATCCAGTTCAGATCGTATGTCCGTCATGAAGTGAATATATATATATATATATATAATAATTAAATTTTTTGCCAATTTCTCTGTGGATGATTTTTCGATTCACATGATCTCACACTTCCATTCATTTGGTACTAAGTTTAATAAATCACCAAAAGATTTCCTTGTAAATTCCATGTAATATTTAGTTATCATACATTTAAAAATTTAAATCCAACGTTTCAGTCATCACTGACCAACATCAGGGTGTAATGAAAGATAAAGTAATTGAACAAAAGTTACTAATAAAAATAAAAATTATATCCTACATCTGCCTAAAACCAAAACTAATAACTAGAAACGATATTCTGTGAATTCTCTGCAACTGCTTTCAACCGAAACTAATAACCAGAAATGGATAGACATTGAATTCTCTACAACCAAAACTAAGAACCAGAAATGATATTCTGTGAATTCTCTGCAACTGCCTTCAACCAAAAAAATAACCAGAAATGGATACACTGTGAATTCTCTACATCTGTCATCAACCAAAACTAAGAACCGGAAATTACTGGACTGTGAATTCTCACAACTACCTTTAACCGTAACTAATAACCAGAAATGATAGACTGTGAATTCTCTACAACTGCCTTCAACCAAAACTAAGAACCAGAAATGATATTCTGTGAATTCTCAGCAACTGCTTTCAACCGAAACTAATAACCAGAAATGATATTCTGTGAATTCTTACAACTACCTTCAACCAAAACTAAGAACCAGAAATGATATTCTGTGAATTCTCTGCAAGTGCTTTCAACCGAAACTAATAACCAGAAATGATATTCTGTGAATTCTCTGCAACTGCCTTCAACCAAAATAAGAACCGGAAATCACTGGACTGTGAATTCTCTACAACTACCTTCAACCGAAACTAAGAACCAGAAATGATATTCTGTGAATTCTCTGCAACTGCTTTCAACTGAAACTAATAACCAGAAATGATATTCTTGAATTCTTACAACTACCTTCAACCTAAACTAATAACCAGAAATGATATTCTGTGAATTCTCTGCAACTGCCTTCAACCAAAATAAGAACCGGAAATTACTGGACTGTGACTTCTCTACAACTACCTTCAACTATAACTAATAACCAGAAATGATACACTGTGAATTCTCTACAACTAAAACTACAAGTGTATTTGCAACCGAAAATAATAGTCCTAATTCTCTCTAGCTGTCTTCAAGCAAAGTTATCTTAACTAAAAAATAGAAACTGTAAACGCGGTTTTTTTTTATTTATGCATTTATATATTTGAGGAAGATTATGAATAAGCGGAATAAAATTAAAAAACTTTTAAGCTAAGCAGAGCACATTACAAACCAATATATGAATTATTAAACACAGAAAATATTATTTAATTACTTTTTTTAAAAATAATGGTAAACGTATCATTGATAATATATATATATTATTATTTTTCATATATTTTACCACAGATGGCTATTGTAATTAATTTTAAAATTATTGAACTTCGATTTCTTTTTAACGTAGTGCAAGCACTTATTATGTGGTATTTACTCAATTCAGGGTAAAAGGCTAATGAAATGGTCTTCACATATAAAAATTTAATGGTGTAAACAACACGTTTTGAACACATAGTGTTCTTTCGCAGGGATTAACTAAAAAATACAATGACACCAGGGAGTTATCTATAATATACAGTAAATATAGTACAAAATAAAAATAAAATAAAATAATGAAGAGAATACGAACCTAATGGTGAGTGTCTGTGGTACAACTGACTGGGAATAGGATGGACGTGGGTGAGGGTATGGGGTACATCTGTTCCATGTGTATGTATGTTTATGAAACAGATGCACCCCATACCCTCACCACGTCCATCCTATTCCCAATCAGTTGTACCACAGACACTCACCCTTAGGTTCGTATTCTTTTCCTTATTATATTTACTGTATTCTATAGATAACTCTCTGGTGTCATTGTATTTTTTTAGTTAATATCTGAAGAAGAACACTATGTGTTCGAAACACTTTGTTTATACTATTAAATTTTTATATGTGGAGACCATTTCATTAGCATTTTACCCTATAACATGATTTTCTTTTGTTTTGTAATACAATTTTTTTTTTGATTTCTTGTTTATCTTAGAAAGAAGGTTAAATTAATTGTGTTTTTTTTTTTATTTTACTTTGAAGAGTTATAATGCACTGACCTTCACAGTATCCATAGGGAAGTTAAAGAGCAGTACGTTGAAAACATCAGTTATGTTTGCTTGATCATATGAGATGGTAACTGCCTGAGATACATGATAATAAATCAAAAAGTATATACCACAGTATAATGAAAATAACAAAACTCATCTTTTGGAACTGATATACTAAAAGATATATTTCAGAATCATGAAAACAACGACCATCATCCTTTGATACTGATGTATATATATATAGTTCACACAGGAAAGAGAAAAAGAAATAAAGACACACACAAAAGACTCACAACTTTGAGTAGCTGAAGCTAACTCAAAGGGACTACTTCTGCCCGATGACGACGACTGTCGAAATATCGTTGTGAGTCTTTTGTGTGTGTCTTTATTTCTTTTTCTCTTTCCTGTGTGAACTAGTAGTCCTGTTGGACCGTTTCAAGTTTTGATTTATATATATATATATATATAAAGATTTCACATAAACACGTGAAACAACAATCAATGATCAAACCACAATAAGAAATGGGAAAACAAGACTAAGATCTTTCAACCGTAACAAGCGGTCTTCGTCAGAGTCTAAAACCCAACTGAGTTGGGTTTTTGACTCTGACGAAGACCGCTCTCCTGATGACGGTTCGACAGGAAATTAGAGACAGTAAGTATGTTTGTTTCTTAGTTCTGTGTTTGTGATTCATCGTGAAACGTTTGTTGTCTTTTTGGATCGTTTTCCTGTTTACAATATATATAAAGATTTCACATAAACACGTGAAGTAACAATCAATGATCAAACCAAATGTGTTGCTCTTTGTTAATCTCGAACTTATATATATATATATATATATATATATATATATATATATATATATTCAGGTAACTCACCACAAATTAAAGAAGATAGTCGCTCTAAGGCCTTTCGCTTTCACGTCGTCAGAGAGCAAGTGAATACAAGTTGTAAGCAGGTTATGAATTTTGATTTATGAATTTTTTGGTTATGAATCAAAATTCATAACCTGCTTACAACTTGTATTCACTTGCTCTCTGACGACGTGAAAGCGAAAGACCTTAAAGCGACTATCTTCTTTAATTTGTGGTGAGTTACCTGAATATTTGTATCACGAGTTATTGTGACAATTTTCTATATATATATATATATATATATATATATATACAAGATCCACATAAACACGTGAAATACCAATCAATGATCAAACCGCAAAAAGGAAAAGAGAAAAAAGAGTAAGATGTTTCAACCCTAAGAAGCGGCCTTCGTCAGAGTTAAAAACTCAACTGAAGCACTAGATGCAGAAACATCTGGTAAGGGTTTAAGAAGAATGGGAGGGAAGAGTGGTATTTTAAAAAAGTTGAAAGTGCAGGAAACGACAAATGTCTAGAAAGGGAAATAAAAGAATAACGGGCTCTTCAAGCTTGATACTTTCGTAACGAGTGTAATAGCCTCTTCTAAGAGGGTTGACAACTAGTGGATAGCTTTTTTTTTTTACTCTTTCTTACTCTACTCCTTTGTTTCCCTAAATATCCCTCTCGAAACATTTGTCCTTTCCTGCACTTTCACCCTTTTAAATAAACACTCTTCCTTCCCACTCTTCTCAACCCCTCACCAGATGTTACTGCATGTAGTGTTTTAGTTGAGTTTTTGACTCTGACAAAGACCGCTTGTTACGTTTGAAAGATCTTAGTATCTATTCCCTTTTCATTTGGTGGTTTGATCATTCATATATATATATTATATTGTAGAATATTAAATTTTTATATGTGGAGACCAATTCATTAACGTTTAACCCTATAATGAGTAAATACCACCATAATAAGTGATTGCAGTACGTTAGAGTACATATATATATATATATATACGTTTCACGATGAATCACAAACACAGAACTAAGGAACAAACACACTTACTGCCTCTAATTATCTGTTGAACCGTCATCAAGAGAGTTGAGATAGGGACACCAAGCACACATGTGAACCTATTGTGTTGGAGAGACCGTCTCGTCTCTCCAACCGTCGCTTCACAAGTGCGCTTGGTGTCCTTTTCTCAGCTCTCCTGATGACTGTTCGACCGAAAATTAGAGACAGTAAGTATGTTTGTTTCTTAGTTCTGTGTTTGTGATTCATCGTGAAACGTTTGTTGTCTTTTTGGATCGTTTTCCTGTTTACAATATATATAAAGATTTCACATAAACACGTGAAGTAACAATCAATGATCAAACCACAATATGAAAATGGGAAAACAAGACTAAGATCTTTCAACCGTAACAAGCGGTCTTCGTCTGAGTCAAAAACTCAAATGAAACACTACCATAGATGCAGAGAACATCTGGTGAGGGGTTGAGAAAAGTGGGAGTGAAGAGTGGTATACCACTGGAGTTGTATAACTCCAGATCATAGGGTTTTACTGATTCTATGTTGCTGTCACGTAATTTTATAGGGTTTTACTGATTCTATGTTGCTGCCACGTAATTTTATAGGGTTTTACTGATTCTATGTTGCTGCCACGTAATTTTATAGGGTATAACTGATTCTATGTTGCTGCCACGTAATTTTATAGGGTTTTACTGATTCTATGTTGCTGCCACGTAATTTTATAGGGTTTTACTGATTCTATGTTGCTGCCACGTAATTTTATAGGGTTTTACTGATTCTATGTTGCTGCCACGTAATTTTATAGGGTTTTACTGATTCTATGTTGCTGCCACGTAATTTTATAGGGTTTTACTGATTCTATGTTGCTGCCACGTAATTTTATAGGGTTTTACTGATTCTATGTTGCTGCCACGTAATTTTATAAAGTTTTACTGATTCTATGTTGCTGCCACGTAATTTTATAGGGTATAACTGATTCTATGTTGCTGTCACGTAATTTTATAGGGTTTTACTGATTCTATGTTGCTGCCACGTAATTTTATAGGGTTTTACTGATTCTATGTTGCTGCCACGTAATTTTATAGGGTTTTACTGATTCTATGTTGCTGCCACGTAATTTTATAGGGTTTTACTGATTCTATGTTGCTGCCACGTAATTTTATAGGGTTTTACTGATTCTATGTTGCTGCCACGTAATTTTATAGGGTATAACTGATTATATGTTGTTGCCACGTAATTTTATAGGGTTTTACTGATTCTATGTTGCTGCCACGTAATTTTATAGGGTTTTACTGATTCTATGTTGCTGCCACGTAATTTTATAGGGTTTTACTGATTCTATGTTGCTGCCACGTAATTTTATAGGGTTTTACTGATTCTATGTTGCTGCCACGTAATTTTATAGGGTTTTACTGATTCTACGAGGAGTGTAAATAAAGTAGTGAGACTGGCAACGTCGCTTTCGATCTGGCAACGCTGGAGACGCGTGGCCTTGAGTAGCGTCAGGTGCACGTGTGATGCGCCTCCAGTATGATCTATATATATATATATATATATATATATATATATATATATATATATTATATTTACAATTAAAAGAAACGGTCCAGCGGACTTTTTTAAATAAAATAAATTCAAAACGAAGGAAACACACAGAAAGACACAGACATAACTCACATCGATATTTCGACTATCATCGTCATCAGGAGGTGTGAAGAGCGAAGAGTCCCGCAGGAAGGCAGGGCGGTGACTCACCGGCGGAGTCACCGCCCTGCCTTCCTGCGGGACTCTTCGCTCTTCACACCTCCTGATGACGATGATAGTCGAAATATCGATGTGAGTTATGTCTGTGTCTTTCTGTGTGTTTCCTTCGTTTTGAATTTATTTTATATATATATTTATAAATATATAACAGATTCAATAATATATCGGCCATTTGATACAATAGGTATGTTCTCTAATCGGAATTCGGTCAATTTTTTAGGATAAAAAATCAAACTCTCGTTGCCAACGTTTCGGTTTTATTTAAAACCTTTTTCATAGGGTCTACGAGGTGTGTAAATAAAGTAGTGAGACTGGCAACGTCGCTTTCGATCTGGCAACGCTGGAGACGCGTGGCCTTGATAGCGTCAGGTGCACGTGTGATGCGCCTCCAGTATGAATCTGAACTCGCCACAGTCATTTGCTTGTCCGTAGCGTTGGTTTTCGTGAAATGGTTTTTTCTTGAGCGTTTTAAAAATGAGTGACCTCAAAGTTGAGCAGCGGTGTGCAATCAAATTTTGCTTCAGACTTGGACATAATGCAACCGAAACTTTTGAAAAACTTCAGGAGGCCTATGGAGAACGTGTTTTATCAAGGGCACAGGTTTTTCGGTGGTTTAAGGAATTTTCAGAAGGAAGAGAGTCGATTGAAGATGAACCACGAAGCGGAAGGCCTTCAAGTGCAAACACCGATGAAAATGTCAACAGAGTACGGAACCTTGTGCGTTCACATCGACGCTTGACAGTCAGAATGATCGGGGAACAGTTGAATTTGAATCACACCTCCGTTCATCACATTTTGACCAATGAATTGGTCAAAACTGACCAATGAATTGGCAATAAACGAGTTTTTGGCCAGTAAAAACATTCCTGTTTCTCCTCAGCCTCCTTATTCACCAGACTTGAGTCCTTGTGACTTTTTCCTCTTCCCGAGATTGAAAAATCACCTCAAGGGAACTCATTTCGGGACACTACAAAACATACAAACTGCTGTAACCGACCAGCTGAAGGCCATTCCAGAATCCGAGTTCCAGCAATGCTACAATGATTGGAAGGACCGTCTCCAGCGCTGTGTGGCTTCCGAAGGGAACTATTTTGAAGGTGACAATATCACATTGTAATTATATTTGAATAGAAAATTTAAAAAAAATCAGTCTCACTACTTTATTTACACACCTCGTATGTTGCTGCCACATAATTTTATTGAGCACAATGTCTTTTACCTGTTAGCCAGACTAAGCATTAAGCGTAAGCTGTTACCCACTCTCAGGCTAAGGTCGATGACAGATATGCATATGGAAATCAAATGGTCTGCCTCCCTATAGGGAAAGTAATTCATAAGAAGAAGTCCCTGAGCTCTAGAGAGGCTCAAATACTCAATATACTTGTATAAACATCTCACCTAGTTATAAGAATTATGACTATACTTAAAATTTGGCAACAGATAAAAAATGAAAAGTCAAACTGTGACCCTCATACGAAATTCAACAAAAATATTTTTATTTCGCCATTCAGTCTATAAAATTTCAAGAATATTTTTTTTCCAATCCTGTTTATTAATGTAAATTTACTGTATTGAATAATATAACAAAATAAGTAATATCTAAAATAATAATGTTTCCATAAATATATATATATATTTAATAATTGAATTTCAATTGTAAACCTGATGATGAATTAGGAAAACGTAAAATTGGAATAATAAAATTATTTTTAACAAAATTGACATTATGCAAGACTTTTATAAAAAAATATCTATTAAACAACTAGTTTTTTACTTACCAGTTAGTAAAAGAAATTGAAATAAGGAAAACTGAAAATATTATTGAGAAATTTATCTTAATGAAAAATGTTTGAAAAAAATTTGGTTCAACATTATTTAGATATATATAATTCTTGTACACAGAAACTGTTAAACTGTTTTTGATTAGCATGATATAACCAAGATATGTGACTCTACTTTCCTGCGAGACTCTTTTTCTTCCGATGATGATGTTCATCGTATGCATACCTCCCCCTCCCCTCACTCCTACCTTAGCTTTACTTTTTTTTTTTTTCCAACATGTCCCACTTTATTTTATAACATGCAAGTGATACATTCTTTACATACATTTATACAAGCATAAACTTAGAACTATAATTTGGCTATATACAAAGTTGACAATGATGAAGTTTTAGCAATTAGCTTTACTTCCTGGTTTAAATCCACACACAGTCTTTGTGTAGATACCGTTCATTTATTTTATTTTAACTTCAGTGCATTAGCCTTAATTAATTTTAGTTTGTACCTGAAGATGTCGAATGACAGCCGAAAGCTTGTATTATTCTTTTAGTAATTAAAATAGTTTTTTTTTTCCAAAAACTGGTTTATTTAAGTGTTTTCATGGTTCACCTCAAGTTTATTGTGCGTGTTAATGTCTTTCGCAAACCTTCTTTGAAAGCTACCAGAGTCTCACCGCAAAGTGCTAAGAAAACTAGATAGTGTCAACAAGAAATTGGTCAATGCAGAAGCTGCTGCTTATTTTAATAACATATGCTTAAGGGAAAACCTGCTGCCATCGTACACAAATATATATATATATATAACGGACCACAGGTAGTTTTTGGCCGACCCTGTCGCCATGCATACCTCCCCCCTCCCCTCACTCCCACCTTAGCTTTACTTCCTATGGTGCAGGTGTATTTACAAATACACACAGTAATTTTGTAGACATCGTTCATATATTTTATTCTTTTTAACTATAGTGCATTAGACTTAATTAATTTTAGTTTGTACCTGAAGATGTCGAATGACAGCCGAAAGCTTGTATTATTCTTTTAGTAATTAAAATAGTTTTTTTTCCCAAAAACTGGTTTATTTAAGTGTTTTCATGGTTCACCTCAAGTTTATTGTGCGTGTTAATGTCTTTCGCAAACCTTCTTTGAAAGCTACCAGAGTCTCACCGCAAAGTGCTAAGAAAACTAGATAGTGTCAACAAGAAATTGGTCAATGCAGAAGCTGCTGCTTATTTTAATAACATATGCTTAAGGGAAAACCTGCTGCCATCGTACACAAATATATATATATATATAACGGACCACAGGTAGTTTTTGGCCGACCCTGTCGCCATGCATACCTCCCCCCTCCCCTCACTCCCACCTTAGCTTTACTTCCTATGGTGCAGGTGTATTTACAAATACACACAGTAATTTTGTAGACATCGTTCATATATTTTATTCTTTTTAACTATAGTGCATTAGACTTAATTAATTTTAGTTTATACCTGAGGATGGCGAATGAGAGCCAAAAGCTTGTACGTATTTTTATTTAGTTTGTTAATTTAGTGATTAAAACAATGATTAAAATTTAGTTTTTCGTGTTTGACCTATGTTTGTTGTGTGTGTTAATGTCTTTCGCTAACCTTCTTTGGAAGCTACCAGAGTCTCACAGCAAAGTGCTAAGAAAACTAGATAGTGTCAACAAGAAATTGGTCAATGCAGAAGCTGCTGCTTATTTTAATAACATATGCTTAAGGGAAGACCTACTGCCATCGTACACAAATATATATATATACTATATATATATAACTTTATATAACTTTAATACGTTATATATATGAGAAAACGTGGATGTTTTTGAGAAGTGTAAATATTACTTCATAGAAAAGTTAAGCACGTTCTCCACGAATACGACGAGCTAACTGGATATCTTTGGGCATGATAGTAACACGTTTGGCATGAATAGCGCACTAATTGGTGTCTTCAAACAAACCAACTAAGTATGCCTCACTTGCTTCCTGGAGAGCCATAACAGCAGAACTCTGGAAACGTAAGCCCGTTTTGAAATCTTGTGCAATTTCCCTCACCAGCCGCTGGAATGGAAGTTTCCTTATCAGAAGTTCAGTACTTTTCTGAATATATATATATACTTTTTTTCGTTGGAAATACGATCCAAAACGGACGAATATAGTTCAATATAAACAAAGAAACATAGAGAAATCAAAAGAACACACTTACAGTCTCTAATGTTTGTTTTGAACCGCCTTCAGGAGAAATAATAGAGGGAAACCAAGCGCACTGGTTCAGAGACGGTTGGAGACGGTTGGGTCTCCAACCATCTCTGAACCAGTGCGCTTGGTTTCCCTCTCTTATCTCTCCTGAAGACGGTTCAAACCAAAAATTAGAGACTGTAAGTGTGTTCTTTTGATTTCTCTATGTTTCTTTGTTTATATTGAACTATATATATATAGATATATAAAGATTTCATAAAAACACGAAAAATAACAATCAATTATCAAACCACAACATGAAATCGAAAAACAAGACTCAGTTGAGTTTTTGACTCTGAGGAAGACCGCTTGTTACTATGGAAAAATCTTAGTTTTGTTTTCCCATTTCATATTGTGGTTTGATCATTGGTTTTATATTTATTTATATATCAATTTAAATACTGATTTATAGATATATACATTCAATTGACATCAGAACAGATCGGATTATATACTTTAACAGCTTTGAAAAACCCGAATGAAATACATAAACTAGGACTCACATTTAATATTTCAACCCCTTTAACGATTATCTTCAGGAAATGAAGTTGAGTGGTGAAAAGGGGAAAGCCTACTGGACAGCTTAAGAGAATATGTACAGGTTGGCCACAATGAAAACGAAAAAAAAAATAGTAGGAATGCTGAAGGAGAATACCAACGAGGAAAAAAATATAATAATATAAATGGAATCTTCATAAATATAAAATTAAAAAAAAAACAGAAAATTAATGCGTAAACAAATAATAAACAAATAAAAAAAATTAAATTTATAAAAATAAAAATTCAGGAAAATTCACCTCTGAAGTCTACTTAACGGTTCAGGTTAATGCCAGGATTTAAACTACCTCCAAGGAGCCATATATGGGCTTCCTCAGAAGCTCATAAGACCTTTTAGGTTTTAGGAATGCCTAAATGTGTCATGGCCCGAAATCTGTTGGTTACCACTGGTTTAGAATAGCACTACATAGAAAATTAATAAAAATTGAATAAGTTTTATTGTTTTTATTACTAAGCACGATATTTGAAAAACAAAATATCTTTGAATTATGAAAAATTTTAATCTTAATATTAATATTTAATCCAATTTCATCTCTTTTCTAAATATGCTAATTCATACAATAGATTTGTTTTTGAATTAATAAGCTAGGACTAATAGTAAATATTATAATGATAAATTAACAGAAATATTATAAATCTTAAATAAGAACAATTAATGTGCATAATTTTACTTTAATTGAAATTCAATAAATGGGGAACTACATTTTTGTAACAAAATGTAGGGATACTATTTTTAGGTATTTACGGTACTCAATAAAAAACTATCGTATTAAAGCTATTTAAGCAATTTTTAATTATATATATTATATTGACTGAAATGAAAACATTTCGAGATAAGTTCAGGTGAAGAGGCTCACATTTGGTTATTTGAGTAAAAATGTCAACAGATCTTTTGGGTGAGGAGGCTCACATTTGGTTACTTTGAGTAGAAATGTCAACAGTTCTTTGGGTGAGGAGGCTCACAATTGGTAACTTTGAGTAAAAATGTCAACAGTTCTTTGCGTAAGGAGCTCATATTTGATTACCTTGAGTAAAAATGTCAACAGTTCTTTGGGTGAGGAGGCTCAAATTTGATTACTTTGAGTAAAAATGTCAACAGTTCTTTCGGTGAGGAGGTTCAAATTTGATTACTTTGAGTAAAAATGTCAACAGTTCTTTGGGTGAGGAGGCTCACATTTGATTACTTTGAGTAAAAATGTCAACAGTTCTTTTGGTGAGGAGGCTCAAATTTGATTAATTGGAGTAAAAATGTCAATAGTTCTTTTGGTGAGGAGGCTCAAATTTGATTAATTGGAGTAAAAATGTCAACAGTTCTTTGGGTGAGGAGGCTCACATTTGGTTACTTTGAGTAAAAATGTCAACAGTTCTTTGGGTGAGGAGGCTCAAATTTGATTACTTTGATTAAAAATGTCAACCGTTCTTTAAGTTACTACTCGTAGATGGTTAGAGGTTGAACAGTTATGGTAATTGCAATTGTAAATAAAAAAAAACTACCTCATTCAAATATTTTAAAAATTTTAAAGCTATATACACAAGTCACACTGTCTTACATGTGAATTGATCAATAGGACCTAATGAGATGATATAAGATGCTATTATTTTCAACAAAAGATCAAATTTGACTGTACAAAATAAAAGACTAATACATACTATAATACTAAAACTGATTTGGACTTACAGAATCCAAATATGAGGATCAACTAAGCTCAACAAATATCCAAAGAATCTAAGCAGTCCAATCTATAATACTTTGCAAAACTGTACAAGCTTCCTTTTATATTTCTAACGATACTATTAAAAACGATTTGAAAATTCCTTTTATCCACCAAAAAATCCGATCACCATACTCGCAAATTACATGAATCTTGTACAAACTCCATTTTATGATTCTAACGATACCATTAAAAACGATTTGAAAATTCCTTTTATCCACCAAAAAATCCGATCACCATACTCGCAAATTACATGAATCTTGTACAAACTCCATTTTATGTTTCTAACGATACCATTAAAAACAATTTGAAAATTCCTTTAAAAAATCCACCAAGAAATCAAATCACTGTACTGGAGAATTTCATGAATCTTTACCCATCAGGCTAGGCCAGGGCTTCTTAAACTTTTTTTATTCACGACCCCATTTATGATTGTGAGTTTCCTGACGACCCAATATAAATATAAAAGAAAAACAAATAAATATTGCTTGATGATTTATTTATTAGGTAACAATATTCATATATATATATATGATAATAAATATTCCCACGCAGTCGCTGAGTGGTAAGTATTAAACTAAAATTAAAGGAAAAAATTTAATGAGATGTATGTGCCTGTTTTTTATTGCTTAACAATTAAATCTTGGTTGAATGTTTGACACTGCTGGACGTAAGAAGATTCTACATTTTTTAGCAATGAGCGATATTGGGATTTAATGTGTTAAAGCTGCGAAAGTAACTTCCCATTTTTAAATCAACTTCATTTGTGTGGAGACTTTTGTTGGTTTATCCATTTTACCTCAGAAAGTAACCTCACATAAATATGTGGTGTTAAATAGCAGAAGACATTTAACGCCATATCAGCGATTTTAGAAAATTCAGTTCTAAATGTAACACATAAATGGTCCAATATCGCTGAAAAAAATATTTTTTTTTGTATTGAAACAGATGATTTCAATGGTTGCTATGTTCGTCTTCATAGTGAACTGAATGCGAAAAAAAAGCACATTTCTCATAAAGATTAACATAGTTACAATCGAAATCATGGGTTACAATGCAAATTAAAAGATATTTTTTTGTCAGCCATATTGTTCAATTTAGTGAATATGAATTGAAGTGAATTACAATGACTTTAGTGAATAACAATGAAGTGTTACTCCCGTTGTGTGACTGCACAAATACATATCCAGATGTTATAAAATCGTGTATTTAAATATTTGACATTAAAATCTATCGCGACCCCAGAATTTTTCGACGTGACCCCCTTTGGGGTCGCGACCCATAGTTTAAGAAAGCCTGGTCTAAGCCATTTTATTTAGAAATTATCATTCCAGCAGATTCCTACCAAACCAATTAAAAGACCAAAAAGATATTAGTCCAGAGATCTTCTCAGAAATACTAACTGTTAAGACTATTTTCAAATGATCAGAATAATTTATATGGAATACCATCAATGATGGTACATAAATCTTCACTCTTTTATTTAATTTCCTTTTATGTAGCATATATCACTATTAATTGTTACAAAAAGATAGTTATAATTAATAACATTAATTATTATTCTCATAAAATTCCAAAGAAATCATAATAAATGGTTTTGACAACAATCTCAATTTAATTTGAATTATCAAAAAATATTTATTTATTATATTACATTTTAAAAAATGACCTTAAATTTACTATGATTTTATTGATGCCATGTACTGTAGGTTTTTTTTCACTGTTCCTTAAATTACGTATTAAAAAATATTTAGGAATCCAGTTTTTATGTTATTTTATGCTTATTATGAGGTAAGCGAAACCAAGTGTGTGCTTTTAATTTCTCTATGTATCTCTTTTTACATTGAATTATATATACTTTTTCGATGGAAATACGATCCAAAACGGACAAATATATTGAACCGTCTTTAGGAGAGATAAAAGAGGGAAACCAAGCGTACTGGTTCAGAGACGGTTGGAGACCAACAGTGTTGCCGCATGCGCGCCCGGTCACAAAATATAAGGTAGACAGGAATCAATTTATAATTACATTAAATAAGTGGAATATGAAAACAATAAATAAATAGTTTTCAATAAACTATAAACAATAAATAAATAAACAAAAAAAAAACAAGAAAACAAAATTTATTTATTATTTTCATATTCCACTAATTTAATGTAATTATAAATTGATTCCTGTCTACCTTATTTTCTGTGACCGAGCGCGCATGCGGCAACGCTGTTAGTCTCCAAGCGTCTCTGAACCAGTGCGCTTGGTTTCCCTTACTTATCTCTCCTGAAGACGGTTCCAACCAAAAATTAGACACTGTAAGTGTGTTCTTTTGATTTCTCTATATTTCTTTGTCTACATTGAACTATATATATATATATATATATATATATATATATATATATAGGATGTAACTTTTTTTTTGAGATTTGAGGTCCAATGATTTAAACTAGTCCTTTTGCCGACGTTTCGACATATATTTATGTCATCTTCAGGGCTACAACATGATTGTTTTACAATTAGCACTACTATTACTACTATTTGGTAATTTGTTACAATTTAATCTGCACAGAAACAAAGAGGAAATTTATTGATAACCTGATTCTGTGCAGATTAAATTGTAACAAATTACCAAATAGTAGTAATAGTAGTGCTAATTGTAAAACAATCATGTTGTAGCCCTGAAGATGACATAAATATATGTCGAAACATCGGCAAAAGGACTAATTTAAATCATTGGACCTCAAACCTCAAAAAAAAAGTTACATCTTATAAATATTGGGTCAAGAAAACAATTCAGGATATATATATATATATATATATATATATATATGTAACAGATTCAATAATATATCGACCGTTTGATAGAATAGATGTGTTCTCTAATCGGGGTTCGGTCAATTTTCTAGGATAAAAAATCAAACTCTCGTTGCCAACGTTTCGGTTTTATTTAAGACCTTTTTCATAGGCAGAAGTAAGAATTTTTTAACTAAGAAAATGAAATTTACATTATTTAAAAGAACAACAATGTTAGCCGGACAAAACCTTCGACTAGACTGTCTACTGACAGTTTACTGACAGTTTTTTTACTGACCTTTAAATAATGTTAATTTCATTTTCTTAGTTAAAAAATTCTACTTCTGCCTGTGAAAAAGGTTTTAAATAAAACCGAAACGTTGGCAACGAGAGTTTGATTTTTATCCTGGAAAATTGACCGAACCCCGATTAGAGAACACACCTATATATATATGATCAAACCACAATATGAAATGGGAAAACAAGACTCAAAAGTGTCAAAAGGAAACAGACTCAAAAAAAGAAAACAAGTCTTATTTTCCCATTTCGTATTGTGGTTTGATCATTAATTGTTATTTCACGTGTTTATGAAAAATCTTTATATATATATATATATACCAAATAATGAAACGATTCCACGAACTAAATAAACTACATTGACAAAAATACGCACACAAATGAAAAAAAAACTGACTACTATAAGCTAAGCCTGCGTAAGGACAATCATAGGTTGTCCGTTAGTAAATGCAGTGACCTTCCCGGTGCTGTTCATTCCTGTTTCTGTGTGTAGGTTCTGAGACAGATAACTGATAACAATATAGAAGTTATTCTAAAAAGTTTTTTTAAAAAGTAGAAGAAGCTCTTATTAGTGTCCCCGGGGGGGGGGGGGGGGGGGGGGATATCTGCACCCGTGCTTAACCTCAATCGTTGATTATTCATTTTATTTATTTCAGTCTCTTAATTTATCTTTTGTTAACTTACTTATTTTTATTTTTTTTTTAAGTTCTTTAATTGTGCTAATAGTTTATGTTTTCATTCGTTATTATTTATTCTGCTTTTATGTCATTTTTTATCCTTTCCTCCCCTCCCTCTGTAAGTTGGCTACACTGTTTGAGTGCTTCTTCAAGACCACCGGCCAGTCGTTGTCTGCCTGCGGAGCGACTCGTTTCTATCAAAACGACGAACCCATCAAAACATAGTAGTTTTTTTCTGTTTCATTTCTGTATATATAAATATATATATTTGTAAATTTGGGGAGCAATCCTTCTTTTATACATGTTTTTGTTGAACGACCTTTGTTTTGTTTATTTTAGTGATAGAATTTCTTGATGTTTTTGAAGATTATTGTGTTTATTTAAGAAATGTATTGTGTAATATAGTTGTGATTAGTAGGACTAAGTTTTTATAAATATCATTAACTCTGAAGATGGTCAAGGGGACCGAAACATGTCAGTTATAAAGAATAAACCATTTGGAGAACTAGTGTATTTAGTACCAGAAACATTTAAATCAAAGGTAAGAAAACTTGAAAAAAAAACTATGAAATTGATTCATTCCACAGTACAAATGTCGTTCAACAAAACATATATATATATATATATATATAGAAACTATGACACACACAAAGAACACTCAGAAATGAAACAGAAACTCACCACTATATTTCGATGTCCTCGTCATCTGGAAGATAGAAACGAGTCGCTCCACAGGTAGACAACGATTGGCCGGTAGTCTTGAGGGAGCACTGAACAGTGCAGCCAACTTACGGAGGGAGATGAAGGAGGCAAGGATAGATAAAGAAATAAAAGATAAATAAATTATAACGAATGAAAACAAAAACTATTAGGATATGTTAAAAAAACCGCAACAAAAATAAAAAATAAAAATTATTAAGTAAACAAAAGATACACTAAAAGACTAAAATAAATAAAAGGAATAATCAACCATTATACAATGAAATATATATATATATATATATTAGTGTATATTGGCAGCAGATTCTCTTGTAAACATATTTTATTAAAGTAGACGGCAGCTTCCGCATTCACGACCTTGTTTCTGGTGTTTTCTAGTTTTCTAACTAGTTTTCTTTGGTAGGGAGTGATTTCGTGAATGAGTTGTCCCAGAGACATTTCTATTAATTTCTATTTCTATTAACCTCTTAATTTTAATCATTTTAATGTCTGTTTAACTTTTGAAAAATTGTTATTAAGTTAATTCAATCTGTTTATACCATATACCTGACGATGATTTCGGTGAAATCGAAAGCTTGTAAGTAGAAAAATATATTATTGAGTAAGCTACAAAATTATTTCTTTGATATCTCTGGGACAACTGCTTCACGAAATCACTCCCTACCAAAGAAAGCTAGTTAGAAAACCAGAAAACACCAGCAAAAAGGTCGTGAATGTGGAAGCTGCCGTCTACTTTAATATTATATATATATAGTCGTTATGTGGATAATTGATTTTTTGTAGTCAGATTGTTATTAATACTGGTAAAGATTAATGTAGGTATCAAACACTCCCTTAGCGTCTTCAATGCTTAGATGTGTGTTAAAAATAATGAGTTATCAGCAACAGTGTACTTCAACGCACAATGGAGTATAACTAAATGATAGAAGAATATGCCCCAAGAGATATGAACATGGTAATATTATAACATTAATAGATCATGCTTTCAAAATCTCAGCTGATTAGAGAATTTTAACAGAATAATAGATAATTTAGAACAGGTCTGCATAAATAATTGTTGTAGTAAAACTAAGTTTGACAAGATTTTGGAAAAAAAAACTACATCAACGAACGGAATAAGTTTACTGGGAAAATGAAGAGGATAAATCTAGATACTTACAACATATTTAATGGAATCATGTTTTCTGATAAAATTAAATACAGAAGAAAGAGTATTAAAAACTATATATATTATTATATATTACTATGTGCGATTTATAAGTTTTATCTAAAGCTAACGTAAAATATAAGTCCAATTGACCCTCAGAGGAAGTGTATATAACCACGTTCGAGACCCCAGGACTCTAGCTATTGTATTGATGAGCCCCTAGAGATATCCCAACTACCCCTATGAGAGATGGTAATGAACCACTTTTGGGACCCCTGGACTCTAGCTATTGTATTGATGAGCCCCTAGAGATATCCCAACTACCCCTATGAGAGGTGGTAATGAAGCACTTTTGGGACCCCTGGACTCTAGCTATTGTATTGATGAGCCCCTAGAGATATGCCAACTACCCCTATGAGAGGTGGTAATGAAGCACTTTTGGGACCCCTGGACTCTAGCTATTGTATTGATGAGCCCCTAGAGATATCCCAACTACCCCTATGAGAGGTGGTAATGAAGCACTTTTGGGACCCCTGGACTCTAGCTATTGTATTGATGAGCCCCTAGAGATATCCCAACTACCCCTATGAGAGGTGGTAATGAAGCACTTTTGGGACCCCTGGACTCTAGCTATTGTATTGATGAGCCCCTAGAGATATCCCAACTACCCTATGAGAGGTGGTAATGAAGCACTTTTGGGACCCCTGGACTCTAGCTATTGTATTGATGAGCCCCTAGAGATATCCCAACTACCCCTATGAGAGGTGGTAATGAAGCACTTTTGGGACCCCTGGACTCTAGCTATTGTATTGATGAGCCCCTAGAGATATCCCAACTACCCCTATGAGAGGTGGTAATGAACCACTTTTGGGACCCCTGGACTTTAGCTATTGTATTGATCAACCCCTAGTGATATCACACCAAACCCTAGGAGTGGGGAAAGGCGGTAGTAAACTACTTTCAGGACCCCAGGACTTTAGCTATTGTATTGATCAACCCATCATACAATATGATGAGGTAACTCATCAAACCATAGGGTGGGGAATAAACTACTTTTGAGCCTCCAGGACTTTAGCTATTGTATTGATTAACCTCTAGAGATATAGGATCAACCCCTGGTGGGTGGGGGGGGGGGATTTCGTGAAATAGTTAATTTAATTTTGGTCTAATGCGCGACGTAGAATCGTGGTGCCCGCCTCCACGAGGTCCACCTCGGACACCCCAAGTTTTGGGTGGCAAAACTTGGAGGTGACAAAAGGGCAACACGTTAAATCGTCGGCCTGATTTGATCTTTTCGTGTAATGGCTGGAAAGCTAAGGTGCACAGCGATCAAAACAGGTGGGTGGGGGGGGGGGAGAATTAAACAACTTTTTAGACCTCTGGACTTTAGTTCCTTGCCAAAACCTTCATGGCCCTCACGAATTGATCAACTTTCTAGAGAATTGCGATTGACCCTTGGACTTCAGCTCTTTGCTGAACTCCTCTTGACCCCTATATATTGATCATCCCCTAAAGGTATCCAATCAACCACCCATTGATCCCCAGCTCTATGAGATATCTTATCAAACCCCAGGGGGTCAGGGTTAAACCACTTTATAACCCCTAACTTTTAGCTTCCAGCTGGTATTAACAGGCCATGGGGATTTCAAGTCATACCTCCACAGGTTTAAAATAACTGATGATCCGACATGTACCTGTGAAAGGGGTCCTGAGTCAGTGAGGCATTTATTGAAGGAGTACCCCATCTTTGACAGGCAGAGGTTTAGGTTGGAAGTCCAGTCGGGACTATTCGTTGAACAAATGTATCGTCAATTGATAAAGAAAGACAACCTAAAGTGTTTCCTGGACTTCATATATGAAATTGGTCAAAAGAAGAAAGTCAACGCACTACGCCGTGATGAGCAATGTTAATGTAATAGATGTTAACAGTTAAGTCATGCTACTGAGGGGATATCCAGTACCCCGGTATGGTTAACTCTGGGATAGATCATGACCTATAAAAAGGGCAAGGCTCATCTTCATGGCTTAAAGCCTGCAATTGTAATTAGGTGTATTAGTCTTTTTGTGTGATGTGGTATCGTGGGACCCGCCTCCGCGAGGTCTACCTTGGGCACTTGACGGACTTCATCGCGACCTTGCTTCGGTAAGGCTGTCGTGGATTCCCTCAAGTGGCGAAAGGGTCTCACTTAAAAAAGCATCGATCTATAGTGCTTTGTATCATGGAGTGGCCGAAAAGTTGAGATACATGAATACAAATTAAGACAGGTCAGCTCTTAGAGATATCCCATCAACCCCCAGGGACGGGGGTTTGTTAAACCACTTTCAAAACCCCTAACTTTTAGCTCCCATCTGAACCCCTCTCACCCCGCATATATTGATCAACCACCTAGAGATATCAACCTCCAGAAGGTCAGAATTAAACAACATTATAGACCCATGGCAAAAATACATTTCATTGATGAATTTACGGACAATCCTACTTCTTGAATCATAGATAAAAATCAAAGCTAAAAAACATCTACTAACAAGAATAATGAATTGGAAAATATAAAAGGAAGTTATTTGTGCCACAGTACAAAAGAACATTCGTGAATATTCTGTCAACGGATCTCTTCCTTTTAATTTAACATACCAATACAATTTTTGACTTCTCAAAACCGAAATATACCATTATTACTTTAAACTTCAAAATCAAACATAAAAATTGCCTTTATTCTTCACAACATAAAAAAAATATTGTTTCAGTAAAATTAATACATCAATTTTTCTCCTCCTCATACATACAAACATATTGTCTTTACATACTTTCAAAAATGTTTTTAATAAAATTTTAATAGAATTTTACATTTAATTTTTTATTTAACTAAAATTATTTCTTGATAACTGAAATGAACATACATCATATTTTATAAGATAAAAACAAATTTTCCACCATTTTAATTGGAAATTTCTTGTACTTTAAAGTTTTGGAATACTTTTTTAATTTTTTTTTTTTAGCAATTTTGCAAACCATATTAAAATTTACGTAATTTGTGTGATTTTTTTCTTTATTTTCGTATATTTAAATTTAAATGAAAAGATGAAAAAAATTTCAATTTTTTATATTTTAATTAGGATATATGGCTATAGCATATATATATATATATATATGATCAAACCACAATAAGAAATGGGAAAAGAAGACTAAGATCTTTCAACCGTAACAAGCGGTCTTCGTCAGAGTCAAAAACCCAACTGTTGGGTTTGAGACTCTGACGAAGACCGCTTGTTACGGTTGAAAGATCTTAGTCTTCTTTTCCCATTTCTTATTGTGGTTTGATCATTGATTGTTGTTTCACGTGTTTATGTGAAATCTTTATATATATATATATATATATATATATATATATATATATCCATATATACAAATATTTCACTTAAACACTGGAAATAGCAACTAATGATCAAACCACAATATGAAATGGGAAAACAAGACTAAGAACTTTCAACCGTAATAAGCGGTTTTTGTTACAACCAAAATCAAACAGCTCCATTCCATTGTCTATGTGGGACATTCTCAAAATTGATTTATATATATTTGTATTGGTTTACATTTTAATTTTGTGGAAAGTGCACTGATAAAGAACTTTTATGAGAAATTAATGAACAATAGCTTAGGACTTTATAAATTGGATAATGTTTTGATTAGCGGAATAATTAAACAGATGAAGACTTCTTCATCATTAAACACATTCAGGGTTGCCAACAATTCTAGAAACTTCAATCAGCCAGTTTAACAAGTATTTATTATTTTTTAGTTCACTTGCTCTCTGACGATATGTTGACAAAAGTTCTTAGAGCATTGTTTCCTAATTTGTTTCATTGTGATTAAATTAATCCATTTATTACATCAAGTGTTTTTTGATAATTATTCATATATATATATATATATGAATATATATATATATATATATATATCAAGGCTTATGGAATCAAAATTCTGGTTTTTGACAAAAACATTTATACTAATAATAATATACATAGTTATTGAAAATAAAATTATGAATAATTCAAAAGAAGAAGAAGACAATAAAGCTGGAACCAGTAACAAAAAAGAA
>JAPFBL010001201.1:12500-27875 GCA_026182355.1 Hermatobates lingyangjiaoensis | reverse complement strand
GATTTATAAGATAGTATTAATTTTTTTTCCAATAATATATAATATATATATATATATATATATTTATATATATATATATAACTTTAAATTACACAAAGCACGACACAGAAAGAGAATACAAAGAAAACTTACAGAATTCAATATTTCGAACAGTTGTTCATAAATTATATTAAATATATTATATATTTTTAATTTTAATTTACAGTTTAAATATATCTGAGCATAAATTATAAGCTAAAAAAATTAATAAAAAAAAATAACAGATAATACATGAAATAACAGTTCTAAGTGTCTTAATGACTATAGTGAAAAAAATTTGTTAAAATTAAATAAGACTAAATCAATAAATATTGTTCTATTTTGGATGAAATGGTTTTGAAAGGTTTTTTTCAACAGGATCAAAAAATAATGTGTAATGATCTGCTTCAGAGGAAAAACAATTGACACTAATAGAATTCTTGTTTAAAGAAACATACAATACAAAGGGTTGTTCATTTTCAGTCACTACTCTTATAATTGAAACATTTTATATTGTTTCCCATTTCTTATTGTAGTTTGATCATTGAGATATATATATATATTTGTGTACAATGGCAGCAGGTCTTCCCTTAAGCATATGTTATTAAAATAAGCAGCAGCTTCTGCATTGACCAGTTTCTTGTTGACACTCTCTAGTTTTCGTATCACATCGTGATGTCGTATCGTGATACGAAAACTAGAGAGTGTCAACAAGAAACTGGTCAATGCAGAAGCCGCTGCTTATTTTAATAAGATATATATATATATATATATATATATATATAAAGTGTTAAACTGAATTGTCTTAATCAAACATACTTTTCTTTTGAGCAGTTTTTACTAGCCTAAACATTCCCTCCATCCTAACCTTAATTTATCTTTTTATCCATCCTTGTAATATTTTGAAATTCTAATGTTTCTAGTATTAGAAATAGTGAAATTTTTTTTTAGTGAAAATTTTATTTAACTTACTGTTATGTTTACATACTTGTTCGATGATAATAATTATATTTCTGAAGATGGTTGGAGACAACCGAAACATGTCAAATGTTAGTCAATAAATAATGATGGTCAACCAGAGTTTTGCTGAAATAATTCACCAGCTGAATCAAGATGATTTTGGAATTATCTAGAAAATACGAACAACTGCTCAAAAGAAAGGTATGTTTGATTAAGGCAATTCAGTTTAACGCAATTTGTATAAAAGAAGGTTGCTCCCTATTTAGACTTTATATATATATTTATATATATTTATAAATATTATATATATATATATATATAAATAATATATTTATCCAAGTTTTTTGACCAGTTAAGATGTTAGTTCACAACTATCTATTGTTACTTCATTAATATAATGTAAAATCATCTTTTTCTAATTCAAAAATTCTGACTTCTGCCTATGAAAAAGGTTTTAAATAAAACCGAAACGTCGGCATTGAGAGTTTGATTTTGATCCTGGAAAATTGACCGAATCCCGATTACATTATACACCTATTCTATTCAACGGTTGATATATTATTGAATTTATTTTATATATATATATCGCTAATCGAAAGCGGCTTCCGTGTTGACGATCTTTTTAAGTAGTTTCATTTTCCTATATTATTAATATGGCAAACTGCCATACCTCGTTCAATGATGTTGGAGCGCTTTCGAACGTTTTCCATCTTCAATCGCAACTAACTAACTCCCAAAGTTATTCCTAAACTTAAGTTCAATTAGTCCTAAAAAAGGTGATGAATTAGTCAGTTGGGATTGAAGATGGACAACGTCCGAAAGCGCTCCAACGACTCCAACATCATTTTACGAGATATGACGGTTTGCGATATTAATAATATAAATCATACTAACCTCAGTTGTAATAATTATATGCATGCTGTTTCAAATTTATTATGCTTCATTTTAAAATTCAAAATTGAATTTTAATATACATTTGTATGGCAGTAATGTTACTTATATAAGAAAAGACGTGTTTCTCAGACAGTTGAGTGACCTTAATAATTTGAAACAGTCTTAAAAATCCTTTCTCAGGTACCGCATTGAAGATTCATCCTTCCTCAATGTATAATCCCTTAGGCAAACAGACACTCCATTTTACCGATACCAAAAAAAAAAATCCAACCCTGCCTTCAAACCACTTGCCCTTCTCTCCCCTACCTTCACCACCGAAAAAGCCCTTTCTTATAACATTCACCTTCCCACCTTCCCACCTCCTCTACCGTAACCTATAATCCAGTCCTCAATACCACGACTCCCTCTTCTAATTTTTATTGACAGCCAATATAGTGCATTAAGTTTTTACATTAAAGATTTTTTTTTCTCTCTCTTTCAAGGGTTTCAAAACAGAGAGGGTAAAACTAAAAAGGGATGAAAAAAAGTCACCTTTAAGCAAAAAGACACTCCCTTCTCAGAATTAAACCTGTACTCAATCCTCTCTCCCTACATATTATCAAATTTTTTTTTTACTTTTCTTTTTTCTTTTAATAAAGTAACCCCTTATATTTATATCGACATAATTTAATTTTTTTATAATAAAAAACGATTAATTAATGATTTTGTTCCAATATAGCCTAAAGAGAAATAATTTTTTGAAGTTCATCACATGTTCTATACACTAAGATGTTGGAATGTTGCCGACATATGTAAATTTATATATATGTATATATATATATATATTAATATGAAACAAGGTGTGTCACTTTATTTCGATCGGTGGACACTTTCATATCTCCGCTCCTGTAGGAAGAAGTGTTAACCAACACTTTTTGGTCAACACTAGTCCAGGCCTTTTGAAATTAGCTGAATTTCTAATTGAAGGAATTATCAAACAAATCAAATATTTCAACATTATAGGGAAAAATATTCAATGATCCAATTTACTCCTCTTTAAAAAAATTATAACCTGTTCAACTTTATTCACTTGCTCCTTGACGACGTGAAAGCGAAATTAGAGCGACTATCTTCTTTAATTTGTGGTGAGTTACCTGAATTTTATATCACTGTTATTGTTTGACAATTTTTATATAATATATTATATATAAATATATATATATTTTATATATATTTATATATAAAAAGATTTACATAAACACGTGAAAAAAATCAATGATCAAAACAATAAAAATAAAAAAGTAAGATCTTTCAACCGTAAAACGGCTTGTCAATAAAAACCCAACTGAAAAAAAACCCAACTTGGGTTTGTACTCTGGAAGACGGTTACGGGAAAGACTTAGTTTTTTTCCATTTCTTATTGTCTTGTATTATATATATATATATATATATATATATATATATTATATTATATTATAAATTGTTAAAAGTAGTAGCAGGTTAGGCTCTGATAATTTTTGAGCTGGATGCTTTGATTTTACGGTTGGAAATCTCACATTAATTGCCGAAGAGACATGGAAAATTAATATAGAAACTTCAACTGCAAGATCGGAAAATTGCCTGTAGTATTTGATACGAGGTCAAAATCATGAGAACAGAAGCTGCTGCTACTTTTAACAATACTTGTTTACAATAACACTTGCTACCGATTTGCACCAAGAACAAAGAATAGTAACTCAAAGGGAAAGAAACAGACTTACTAAATGAAGGTAATATAGAAAGGTACATTATAGTCAAGAATAGGACATGTAACCAACAAAAGAACGAAAAAAATTGAAAAACTTTTTTTTTCCTGTTCACATCATTTTAATTCAAAAAAACGACTCAAGACCGATGAGGACCTATTTTCTTTTACTTGTTCTGAACAAATATCTGACATTGATGTATGACCTACTTGAAAATCGGAATTAATTTAGGTTTTAAATTAATATTTTACCCCTTGCTGTGAAAAGAAAAAAGGAATAACTTGTGTGGGCAAGAATCATCTGAGCTATAAGTAAATAACAAATCAAACTTACGTTTAATCGAATAAATTAATAAATCAATTATAATCGGAATAGCATGAATTAAATGTTGCAAACTCCTAATTCGACTTTTAGGCTCAAAGTTGAAACTTACACTATAGACAGACTATGAGTGTAAGGCAACTTTGCTACACAGAGGTAGGTGCTTCGGGACACTCAACAAAAACCATAGATAAACTTTTACCGCTGGAACCAGCAAAATTGCTGAGCTTCTTGGAGGCGTTGAAGCTAACTGCTGGGGGTACTTTAGTACAGAAGAGAGGAAGTACAATAGTTTTTAAGACGCAGTGCTACAGTCACACTAAAAAAAAAAAAAAAATAGGCAGACTACATGTATACAATGACATAAAAGTCTTTCTAAAGCCAGTGGTACAGAAATCTTGGATTCACCAAAACATTCAACATAAATGTTTACAATCCCTACAGTCAAAAATCATCAAAAAACAATTGCATTTACTTTTCTTTGTCCTCAACAAAATTATAATCATAATCAATACCATCTGTTCAGAACTTATAGAATATCTATCACACTCTTATCGTATCTCTATCACACTGTTATCGTATCTCTATCACACTCTTATCGTATCTCTATCACACTGTTATCGTATCTCTATCACACTCTTATCGTATCTATATCACACTCTTATCGTATCTCTATCACACTCTTATCGTATCTCTATCACACTCTTATTGTATCTCTATCACACTCATATCGTATCTCTATCACACTCTTATTGTATCTATATCACACTGTTATCGTATCTCTATCACACTCCTATCGTATCTCTATCACACTCCTATCGTATCTCTATCACACTCTTATCGTATCTCTATAATACTCATCGAATCTCTATCACACTCTTATCGTATCCCTATCACACTATTATCGTATCTCTATCACACTCTTATCGAATCTCTATCACACTCTTATCGTATCTCTATCACACTCTTATCGTATCTCTATCACACTCTTATCGTATCTCTATCACACTCTTATCGTATCTCTATCACACTCTTATCGTATCTCTATCACACTCTTATCGAATCTCTGTCACACTCTTATCGTATCTCTACCACACTCTTATCGTATCTCTATCACCTTTTCCTTAAGCACAAGAAAAGATATAACACATTAAAAAAAACCATTATTCTTACTATTTAATTAAAAATAATAAAAAATATATTTTTTTTATCATCTTTATTTACACAACTACGCATATTATGCTAACAGCATTTAGTAATGATTACTCATGACATCGATGCACATGAGCAAGAATGAAACCCACTGGTTCAACTTCTCACTTAGGGGTTTTTTTTTAAAGTATATTATGTAATATAGACTCCATTTTCTCTTGAATCGTCTTGGGGGATTCTGGAAGGTGAGGAGGAAGCAAGGATCGTACAAATGGATTTGGGTGAGAGGAAAGGTTGTTTGTAAATGACTTTAACGATAAAGCAAGGTTTTGAAAGAATGTAATTTTTAGGTCTTTATAAAAGAGTGTAGTTTTTGACATAATACGGAGCATTTGTGATAGCGCGAATAAAATATATAATATTAATTATATTATATTAGTATTTCAAAAAAAAAAATAAAAAAATAAAATTGATAAAAACCATAGCATAAAAGAAAACTAAATTAAACAGAAGTTATAGTGACTTAGAATCAATTATGTTAGAAGTCTGTCTGTTGCCAGTGTTAACACGTGGAATCCATCATCTTTCCCGTTTATAACGATTGCCTGTCAAAAGAATTTTTTTCTCTCTCTCCTTTCACTGGCTTCTCACCTTTTTTTCTCCCCTCTTCCTTTAACACGCTTCCTTAAAGCTCTAACGTCTCTTTATAAATTGAACACATATGCAATTATTCTGTCTGATTTTTTTTTCTTCTCCTTTTGAACATAATAATTTTATACTTAAACCTTTTTAAAGGGACGACAAGCTTCTGTATAATGCGACTGTTCTTCAATTTTTTTTCTATCTTTTAATCCATCAAACATCTTGACATGATTTCTTTATAATAAAATTATTTTTTTTTTTATTATAAAACCATTTCTTATTAAATAGTAATATATTTCTTAATTTAATTTAAAATAACTCTAATAAAATTGGGAATAGTTAATTGTGAAATACATTTTTGTATTTTAAATTTATTAGTTTATTGTAAGCAAAAAATATATTAATAATTTATAGGGTAAAAAGCTAATGAAATGGTCTCCATATATAAAAATTTAATTGTATAAATGAGCCGCTTATTTTGAAAGTGGTCTAATTCCATTTATGTTAAAATCGAGATATTTAAGGGTTTGCGTTTTACAAAATTTAAAAATATTGTCATTTTATTTATCAACTAATTTTTGTTTTAAAAAAACTTAGTAATTTTAAATAAATTTTGTACAATTTGCTGCAAAAGGTAAAGATAACGTAAAAATGTAATTATTTAAATAGCTAGCTAAATTTTTTTTGGAAAATGGAATTAGGCCACTTTCAAAATAAACGGCTCAAATAACAAGTATCGAACACTTAGTGTTCGAACGCGTTGTTTATACCATTAAATTTGTATATGTGGAGACCATTTCATTAGCTTTTTACTCTACAATGAGTAAATACTACCTAATAACTGATTGCACTATTAGAATATATTAATAATTAAAATGGATTCTGCGTTTATATATCTATACTGGTACTACACATTTTATTAAAAATACAATACGAAACGGACAATAATGTTCAATATGGACGAAGAAACATAGAGGAATTGAAACCACAAAATGTGTGTTTTTAATTTCTATGTATAATAAGTTCAATGTATAATATCTAATTTCTATAGTATAATAAGATTTCACGTAAACACAAGAAATTACAATCAATGATCAAACTACAGTTTGAAAGAGTGAAAAAAGACTAAGGTATTTCAACTGCAACAAGCGGTCTCTATCAGAGTCAAAAACCCAACTAACTGCCAAAAACGCAGTTGGGTTAGTTACAATTAAGGTTAGTTAAAAAGCTAAATGCAACTTTTTTTGTAATTTTACTGTTATTAGCTAAAACATGTGAATTTATGATTTACTATTTATTTATATTTTCGTTTACGCTGAATATGACACATTTCGAAGACATAATCTCTGACGAAGACCGCTTTTTACGGTTGAAAGACGTTAGTCTTTTTTCCTTATTTCATATTATCATTTATATTTCCCTATTATATTATCATATTATCTAGTATAGTACCATTTGATGATACAATACTATAGTATCACTTAGGTTAGGTTAGGTTAGGTTACAGTGACCGTCCCGAGAGAGAACACACATAAGCCGCAAGTCGGCCACTTGTGATACCACAAAAGGAATTGGGGATATTCTCCCCGTCCCTGGTCCACTCGAACCACATCGAGAGAATAATAAATCTAAGACAGATCCCTGATATCAGTAGATGCTAAGTTCTCAAGATTGTCAAATAAATATTCTCCTAGTTCTTCTTTCCTTCTTTGAGCCAGATCAGGGCATTGACAGAGAAAGTGAGAAATTGTCTCTTCCTCTTCCTCATTCTGACATGCCCTGAAAAAATCCCTCACCTCCAATCCTAATCTGGTGGCGTGTTTACCTACGAGCCGGTGCCCCGTGGAAACAGCGATCACATTGGCTACATCTCTTCTATTCCTAGAAGGAAGATCCTTAGTTCTTCTAGAGTTACAAGAAGGCCATAACTACTTTAAAATATAGTATAACTTAAAACTTGATATTTTAAGTTATGCTCAATCCTTCACTCTGTTATTTTCAGCGAAGGACTCTCTCTGAAAAGGGAATAGGAAATTGTGGTTTTTTTCAAATAAATGACTACAATCAAGGATAGTTGATTGTATCCGCATAGTTGATAGTAGTTGATACTCATATTGATAGTATACTATAGTATTATAATATATATATCAATGTTCAAACTATAAGAAGAAAACAGAAAAAGTAGTAAGAACTTTCAACCGTATTAAAGAGGCTTCGCCAGAGTCAAATCTCGACTTTCGTCAGAGTCTAATCCAGAGGTTCTTAACCTTTTGGGGGTACCAAACCCCACCAGTTTCAAAAGCGCATTCATCGAACCCTTCTTTAGTGAAAAATAAAATATGATTTTTTTCAAATTCAAGTCATAGGCGTATGTTTTTTTTATGTTCCAAAAAATGAACCGTGCATTATCTTGTTCAAAGAACAAAACCAACACAATACATGAAATCATAACAAATTACATACGTGCAAATCAGTGTGACTTTTGCTGTTGACCTCCTTGGCGGAGGCTCCACCGAACCCCTGAGACCAACTCTTCGAACCCCTAGAGTTCGATCGAACACAGGTTAGGAACCACTGCTGTAATCTCAGTTGAGATTTGACTCTGACGAACACTGACTTTTATGGTTGAATGATCAAAGTATTTTTTCTGTTTTCTTACTGTGATTTTTATCGTTGATTTTGATTTCATATTTTTGTTGTGAATTCCTTTTATACTATAGTATGCAGAAGAATTACAATAAAGATGTGAAGCAATTAATGAAGTTTCTTTCAATTATGAGATTAGCTCAGTGGCAATGTACTAAGCTCTGAAGTGGTTGGTCTGGTGTTTATTCCCACTCTGACTCCGGTTTTATTCACATAGGAAGTGAATAAATCTGACTTGTTTCTCGGAGAGGACGTTAAACCTTCAGTCCTGAACCTGTACGGTGTCAGATACTCGTTAAAGATCCCTACTATAAATACATTAGAATTATACTCTAAATACACTTGAGTTAGGCAATATTTTGGACTTCCACTGTAGAATCAATCTTTGATCCCCTTCTAGCCTTCGATTTATTCACATAGGAAGTGAATAAACCTGACTCGTTTCTCGGAGAGGACGTTAAACCTTCAGTCCTGAACCTGTCAGATGTCAGATACTCGTTAAAGATCCCTACTATAAATACATTAGAATTATACTCTAAATATACTTGAGCTAGGAAATTTTAATACTCCCAATATAGAATAAACAACATGTAATTACTAAATTGGTGTCAAACAATAAATAAGCTACGATTTCCGCCCCTAAAAGATGAAAGCCTTATAAGGGTTGACATTCGAAAAGAAACATTTTAAAAAAAAAAATTATTTTCAGTAAACGCACAATATAAAAATATGTTTTCAGATGTCCCATAAACTCAAAATTATGAATTCTAGGGTATTATACTTTCGTAAAGCGATTATCTGAATGGATTTTAAGTTTAATTTTAAAGGAAATATACAGATCTTAATGAATAATTTAGTTGCTTTAAAGGTATTAAAGAAGATAAATGGAATTTTTTTTGTAATTTTACTGTTATTAGTTAAAACATGTGAATTTATGATTTACTATTTATTTATATTTTTATTTACGATGTATATGACATTTGGAATAACTTATGCGCTTTGCAAGGAGATATCGTGTGCTATTTACTCATAAGTAGAGAGAAACAACCTCCACTCTATAAGTCCACTTATTTGTGTGGTACTATAAGTCTCCACACAAAGAAATACTTATAACTTAATAAAACGCGTTCTGAATCCTTAGTCTCCATCTTCAGGTTACAACTTAAGTAAGGAGATGCAACCTGACGATGGATACAAACGGTTCGAAACGATTTATATAATAATATCCTTTGTGAATGAATGATTTCTTTTTATTGTTTAAACCTCTAACAACACAGAAACGTCAGCTATTTACGGTCTTTTTGTTTGATCGGTGATTTTACATTGGGATTCCTAAATATTGACATCATACAGGCTAGGGAAGGATGGCTTAACATCCTCTCCAAGGGACGAAGTACTTAGATTTGTTCACATCCTGTGTTTGATGTCAAACAACACACACACACACACACATATATATATATATATATAATATATATATATATATATATAGGTGTGTTCTCTAATCGGGGTTCGGTCACTTTTCCAGGATAAAAAATTAAACACTCGTTGCCAACGTTTCGGTTTTATTTAAAACCTTTTTCATAGGCATCTTCTCCATACACTCTTCTTATATCCTCATAAAAACCCATATTTCTTCTTATATAAACCCAAATATATATATTACTGAATCTTTTATATTACATTTGGGTTTATATAAGAAGAAATCTGGGTTTTTATGAGGATATAAAAAGAGTGTATGGAGAAGATGCCTATGAAAAAGGTTTTAAATAAAACCGAAACATTGGCAACGAGAGTTTAATTTTTTATCCTGAAAAATTGACCTTTACTATGAATTGTTTTTTGTCCTTTGTAGATCGTTTACTTGATTATATATATATATATACATACATATATATATATAATCAAGTAAACGATCTACAAAGGACAAAAAACAATTCATAGTAAAGTATAGATTGACAGTAAATAGAAAAACATACTCACAATCCCTTATGTTTAGTTTAATCGACGGAACCAAACGCAATTGTGAAGAGACAGTTGGAGACAGTCTCAAATTGACACAGATTCAATTTGTAATTTCTTTTTTAAGCCTATTTCCTCATTTAGTAGATTGACACAAGACAATTGCTTTTTTTCCCCCTTGATACTTCGACTACAATTTCATGTATTTAGTAATAATTTTGATTTCAGGGTTACTTCTTTAGCTTTTTGATTATGTGACGGAAATCGGGTGGACACCCATTGGTGGTGGCACTCCGTAACTATGTTTAAGCTTTAGGACGACAGAAAGTCACGTGGCCATTGTCGTGATATGTTAAAAAATAGTATATATCACAATTAAAAGAAACGGTCCAGCGGACTTTTTTAAAATAAAATAAATTCAAAACGAAGGAAACACAAAGAAAGACACAGACATAACTCACATCGATATTTCGACCATCGTCGTCATCAGGAGGTGCGAAGAGCGAAGAGCGAAGAGCGAAGAGTCCCGCAGGAAGACAGGGCGGTACTCAGGGTGGAGTACCGCCCTGTCTTCCTGCGGGACTCTTCGCTTTTCGCTCTTCGCACCTCCTGATGACGACGATGGTCGAAATATCGATGTGAGTTATGTCTGTGTCTTTCTGTGTGTTTCCTTCGTTTTGAATTTATTTTATTTTAAAATAGTATATATTATATATCATAACAAACAGTCCAACAGATAGAAATAATCTACTTACCTAAAACATCAGAATTGTAACCAAAGATTAACTCCATTGCTTAATTTAATAAAGAAAAATGAGAAGTTTGAGTGGACCACTGAATGTGAACATTGTTTTCAACAAATCAAACAATATCTATGTTCAACACCAATTTTAGCAATTTACGACTATAATAAAGAAATTTTTTAGAAGTAAATGCGAGCAGGTTAGAATTAGGTGCTGTTTTGAAACAACGTCAGGATGATGGAATATTTTATCCTGTAGGATACTTTTCTAAGAAATTAACAACAGGCCAAGTAAAAAAATAACTTATCTGGAGTGTCTTGCGATTAAAGAAGCTATTGTATATTGGCAATATTATTTAATTGATAAATCATTTACGGTAACATCCGATCACAAACCCCTACTGAATTTTTTGTTTGTTTTTTTTTTTTATTTTACATAGTCACAACAATGTAAATGTAACATGACCAGTGACAATGATGAAGGAAATATATATATTACACATGGAGGCAGGAGGGAAGAAATAATCCAGTAATTATACTTCCTGGCGTGAAAAATAAGTTATAAAAACTTAGATTAAATTTACAAGTCACTAGAGTAATTCACACTAATAAGTCTCTTGGCCACCTTCTCTTCAGGCGCCTTTGGGGATTTCCTGGGATATTTGTTGAGGAGATGTTTTGGACTAAGGGATTGTTATTGCTACAAAGATTTTTATGAAAGGCTTTGTAGAGAGATATTGCTACTTGATGAACTGTTGAAATCCTGAGGTCTGAATAGATTGTTTGATTTGGTATGTAAAAGGGACAATGAAGAATTTTTGACTGAAGAGCTTGTATCCTCTGGGCATTGCTAGATTTTGTTGCTCCCCATATTTCAATACCGTAAGTCCAAATAGGCATAATCATAGATTTATATAGTAATAGTTTATTGACAGTTGTTAATTTTGAACGATTATCAAGTAAGTGAATTAAAAGTCTATATCGTCTGTTTAGTTCTGTTCTTTTCATTTTGGTATGGGGAGCCCAAGTAAGACGTCTGTCAAGGTGCAGTCCTAAGTATTTGGTGGCAGTAGCTTGAGGGATAGGAATTTTGTTAAGAAAGACAGGAGCACATGTACCCTGCCTCAATGTGAATGTTACATGAACACTTTTCTGTTCATTGATACGTATTCTCCAACTCTTTAACCAGGATTCTAAAACGTTTAAGTGTTCTTGAATGTAGTAGGAGGCTGTGTTAGGACACTTATTTGAGGAAAGGATTGCTTTGTCATCAGCGAAGCCTAGTGAATTTCAAATCAAAATCAAGAACGGATGAAGCACTAGGAGATCTCATGCTTTACCTATCACAGTACAATCTCAAAATTATCTACAAGGCTGCAAGAGATAATATAGAGGCAGACGCATTATCTCTTAACCCGGTTCTTGAATGTTTTGACAACAAAGACGATGCTTTATATATAGTCAAACAGCCTACGACTTTATCAAACTCTTAGACCCAATCCCTTCCAGATACGAGTATGTTGTTACATCATTATTAGTAGACCAATATAGCGGTTTAAATTCAAAAAAAAATTAAAAATTGTTTAAAAATTAAAAAAATAGAACTTATTTTTACGTCTGTAGACAATCCCCAGTCAAATGGTTTAGATCAGTGTTTCCCAAAGTGGGCAGTACCACCCTCCAGGGGGCGATGCTTTGATATCGGGGGGGGGGGGGGGGGGGGGGCGCTAATGCAAAAAGGAGCAGAGATTCTATTTCCATAAATTGAAAATATTCATGCAATATAATTTCTAAATTTAAGTGAAAACACGACATGTAAACTTCTAGGAAACGGTTTCTTAAAATTATTTGTTTTGATAATTTATTTTTATGTTCAAAGTATATTCTCATCTAAGTTTCTTTTATTGTGTATTAATTCTTTTGCATAAATATGCTATGAAACAATACATCTATTGGATTCTAAATAATATTCGATTAGTAATTATTTTAATTTAATTATTAAAATGTTACTCATTTGGTTATTTAGTCTAGGAATCTGATTATTATTCAAGGGTGTTGAGTTATAGGTTTATGGACCCAAGGGGGTGGTTTGAACCACTGGTTCAAAAAAGTTTGGGAACCACTGGTTTAAATGAACGTCTGAACCAAACATTAGTCAACAGAATCCGATGCAAGATTAATAATAGGAATGAGCGCCGCCCATGGACAAAACTAGCAGAGGTATGGTATGTGTGCAGGAGTACAACAATATGATTCACAGCGCTACACGATATTCACCTGCTTATCTTCTATACGGGCATACAACAGAAACTCTACCAGCTATATTGCAAACAGATTATGATTTACATAAATACAGACAACAAGCAATGAAGAACTCAGAAGAAATGTATTTGAAAAATAAAAAGAGAGTGGATAAGAACAGACAAGAACATGAGTTTATCGAAGATGATATGGTGTTTGTAGCCAATGGAAATAAAATTAACAGGAACAAATTAGACGAAGTAAAAAGTGGTCCTTTTCGAATCAAAAGAAAACTTTCGAATACCATATACGAAGTGGACAGCGGAAAAAGAAGTACAGAGCCCAACATGTTTCACTCATCGAAATTGAGCTTGACCCCTTTCTCTTTTCTCAGTGGAGAAAAGAGTTCTCCACCTACGGAGATGTAAAACACAATGATGTATTCATTGGTTTTGTTTTATCTATGAAGTTGGTACTACTGTGCAGGTGAGTTAAACTGTTTAATTCATGGACATCTTGACACAGATTCAATTCTGATGTTTTAGGTAAGTAGATTATTTCTATCTGTTGGACAGTTTGTTATGATTTATAATGTATACTATCTTTTAATAAAATCTGATGTTTTAGCAATTGTCTTGTGTCAATCTACTAAATGAGGAAATAAGTTTAAAAAAGAAATTATATATATATATCACTATTTCTTTTTCTCGGAGTTTGGTCAGGATAAATATATGGAATCACCTTTTTGCCAACGTTTCGTCTTTATTTCAAGACATCCTCAGGGCTATAAATGAAGGCTGGGTTCTGTTACATTACAACAACCGTTAACTCTACTAACAACTACCGTTAATATATATATATATACTTTTTCGTTGGAAATACGATCCTAAACGGACAAATATAGTTTAACATAGACAAAGAAACATAGAGAAATCAAAATAACACACTTACAGTATCTAATTTTCGGTTTGAACCGTCTTCAGGAGAGATAAGAGAGGGAAACGGTTGGTCTCCAACCGTCTCTGAACCAGTGCGCTTGGTTTCAAACGGTTGAAACCGAAAATTAGAGACTGTAAGTGTGTTATTTTAATTTCTCTAGGTTTCTTTGTCTATATTGACTATATATATAATAATAAAAGTTTATCAGGACTAGATCAGTACTTATGGTTTACATTGAAATATATCAATTACGTTTCGATTTTTATTTAAAACCATCTTCATCATACTATGAAACAGAGGAAATATAAGAAATTCTAGAATCATTAAAAAATCAAACATAGATGGCGCCAAAAATTACAAATAAGAAAATGCAAAAGAAATTTTGACAATAGATTAATGTGAGAACTTATGATTATTAAAAAAAACGGGAAGTTATAAATTTGTATAGTGACTCAACAATTAGAGTAGTACTATAATTCAGGAGTAATAGGTCTGCGATGTGGAACTGTTAATTATAAGGAGTACTACAGTGCGCAGAATGAATCGTTATTTGTTGGTATGTCCAGAAATGGCAACTCTTTGACGACTCAAGAAACTTATAAGTTTACAAAACAATGTAAGCCGATAAAACCAAATAAAAGAATTCAGACATTTCTATCCTGGTACTACAATAGCAGTAGTACTGCAATTCAGCAGTTGTAGGTCCGAGACAGTAGTAACTGCTAATTACTACAGTGTGCGGAAAGAATCGTTGGCTGTTGATATGTCCAGAAATGTTAGGCTAGTTCAAGGATAGACTGACAACTCTTTGACGACTCAAGGAACTTATAAGTTTACAAAACAATGTAAGCCGATAAAACCAAATAAAAGAATTCAGACATTTCTATCCTGGTACTACAATAGCAGTAGTACTGCAATTCAGCAGTTGTAGGTCCGAGACAGTAGTAACTGCTAATTACTACAGTGTGCGGAAAGAATCGTTGGCTGTTGATATGTCCAGAAATGTTAAGGCTAGTTCAAGGATAGACTGAGAACTCTTTGACGACTCAAGAAACTTATAAGTTTACAAAACAATGTAAGCTGACAAAACCAAATAAAAGAATTCAGACATTTCTATCCTGGTACTACAATAGC
>JAPFBL010001201.1:0-7500 GCA_026182355.1 Hermatobates lingyangjiaoensis | reverse complement strand
CAGGGGCTTTTGAACAGTCTTCATTGAAACTGTTTCGTTGTTTGACCTCAAAATCTGACTCTACCAAATTGAAATCTGGTTTGATTTCAAATTAATATTCTTACAACAATACAGGGCTTTTAGACAGTGCTTATTTGGTTTTGGCTGTTTGAAAACCTCAAAATCTTACACCATCATTCATAGCTTACAAAAAGGTCCTGTTAAATTTGTTTTGTTGGCTAAACCTCAAATTAATATTTCTACTACTACATTTGACTTATAAAACGAGCCCATTGAATCTGTTTAATGACCTTAAAATCTTACACCACAATTCATGGCTTACAAATAAGGCTTGATTAATTTGTTTGGTTAATCACACTTCAAATTAACATTTCTATCACTGCATTTGGCTTATAGAAACCAATTAAATCGGCTTGGCTGTTTAAAGATCTCAAATTCTTAGATCACTATTTAGGGCTTACACGTATGATCTATTACATATAATTTTATACAATCGAATAAATTTATCATTTATAATAACAGATATAACTTTGAACTCCACAGAAAATTTTGATAATTAGCGACAGTGAAATCAACAAACAAAGGAAAGCAATTTAAATAATAATACTGATTACAATTGTAAGATTTTCCAAGGGATTAGGGGCTGGACGATTAATAATTCAAAATATAGGTGAATATTGTACAAATTTACTTTTATGAATTAGGTTTTATTTAATTGTTTACTTAATTTGAAATATATTATAATTAGAAATTAAATTGTTTGAAATGTCTGATTATCAATTATGATATAAATAGTATTTCAACTAATATTTAATATGTTTATTAAACATATATATATATAAATATATATGGACTATATATATGTCCACTATATATATAGTGAACGCATTAATTTCTCCGTTCCTTCATTCCTTCTACTTTTTATTTTCTTTGTATTTTCTTCTTCTCTCCTGAAGACGGCAAGACACCGAAATTATCGAGATTCGTGAGTGTTATTCCTTTTTCATGTGTTCTCTAGCTGTAACTTTAATTATATATATATATGAGCACCACCCTGTCTTCCTGCGGGACTCTTCGCTCTTCGCTCTTCACACCTCCTGATGACGACGATGGTCGAAATATCGATGTGAGTTATGTCTGTGTCTTTCTGTGTGTTTCCTTCGTTTTGAATTTATTTTATATATATATATATATATATTGTAAAGAGGAAAACGATCCAAAAGGACAACAAACATTTCACGATGAATCACAAACACAGAACTAAGGAACAAACATAGTTACTGGCAGCAGGTCTTCCCTTAAGCATATGTTATTAAAATAAGCAGCAGCTTCTGCATTGACCAGTTTCTTGTTGACACTCTCTAGTTTTCGTATCAAAACTAGAGAGTTTTGATACTTTCGTTTCACTTTGCGGTGAGACTCTGGTGGCTTCCAAAGAAGGTTAGCAAAAGACATTAACACACACAATAAACTTTAGGTAAACACGAAAACACTTAAATAAACCACATTCTTTAAAATGCCGTCTTAATCATGAAAATAACAAACTAAATAAAACAATACATCCGAGCTTTCGGCTGTCATTCGCCATCATCAGGTTAAGATAAATAAAGGCTGAAATAAATTTTGGTTGATACACTGAAGTTACAATAAAATAAAATAAACGTAGACACCGTTGAAATATTTTATTGTATATATACTGTATTGCATATTGTATATATATATATATATATATATATATATATATATATATATATATATATACTAATAAATTCTCGACCGTCTGACAGATATACAACTAAAAAAGGATAGATCGGGATGCGGTCCTTTATTTATTATATTAACGGTTTTTTATTTGAATAGTTTAACCTTCAATACTAGTTTAGTAATGTAATTGTAATAGTTCCTTCAATTTCCAATATTCCTACTTGTGCCTTTGGAAAAAGATTGTAAATAACATCGAAACGTCGGCAATGAGAGTTTGAATTGAAAGTGGAAGAAACTGACCGCATCCCGATCTATCCTTTTTTAGTCGTATATCTGTCACACGGTCGAGAATTTATTAGTGTTTATATATATATATATATATATATATATATATATCAATGATCAAACCACAATAAGAAATGGGAAAACAAGACTAAGATCTTTCAACCGTAACAAGCGGTCTTCGTCAGAGTCAAAAACCCAAACCAAAAACCCAGTTGGGTTTTTGACTCTGACGAAGACCGCTTGTTACGGTTGAAAGATCTTAGTCTTGTTTTCCCATTTCTTATTGTGGTTTGATCATTGATATATATATATATATATATATATATATATATATATATATAAACCAGTTAAGTAGTATGAGGTGGTTTTTTTGTTAAATGTAATTTTTTTTCATAAATTTATTTTTTTATTTTAATTTTATGATTTTTTCTTCATTAATTTATTGATTTGATATTCAATTGAATTTTATATTTATAAAAATTCCATTTTTAGTTATGATTTTATTTATTTTTGTTTTTTCCTCTTTGTTATTATTCATCACCTATTTCTCCTACTTTTTTTTCTTTTTTGTTGTGGCCAACCTGGACATATTCTGAGAAGATATCCAGTTGGTTTTAACATCAGTTCAAAAAAAAAAAATCAAAAAATCAGTCATAATGTTTCGATTTGGTTTGAATAAGACGTACCAAAAAAAAAAAAAACAGTAAAGAAAAGAAATAACCAAAAAATTATACATAAAACATACAAATGAACAATTAGGCATTTTTGATTATTTGATTATAAGTTACTAGCGGGAAAGGAAATATAATTGAAATTTTTTAAAAAATTTGATAGTGAAAAAAATGCTAATAGTATATTAGAAAAGTTATAAAGTAGAAAAAAGATTTAGATGGTAAATTATTTAAAAGTAAATTGAAAAATGGCGTAATTTGCGCTGTTTATGGTAGAAGGAAAATCTGTTTAATTTAAAATTGCTTCCTTGGTTCTAATTTGACTGTATGATTAGAGATATATCTTGCTAAGATATCAGCGGGGGTTTTTTTTTGATGGTTTTAAGAATGGAATAAGGGTTTTTGTTAGTAGATTGTGGATAGAATGAGAGAGGAGTTGGGTTGGGGGTGTGTGGGGGGGGGGGGGGGTTGTTTTTAGGGGTAGTTTTAGAGGGCGTGATCGATACATTCAAGGGAGGTTGGTTTGAAGATACTGCCTTGCGCACAAGTTAGTCCTGCGCTATAAATGGTTATCTCTCACCCCCTATCCACCACCCAAACCCCCCCCAAAAACAAACCCTCACCGTCACCCCTCTTTACTAGGGGTAGTTAGGGGAGAGAGAGAGAGAGAGAGAGAGAGAGAGAGAGAGAGAGCAAGTGAGAAGGGTTTTGCTGAAGCAGAAGGAGACTCAAAAAAGGGCTGTAGAGTGAGTGAAGAGTGGGGTGAAGTCCCTATCAAAAGGGCGGGTGGGGATAAAGTCCCTATCAAAAGGAACACGCCCACATATCTCGATCGATATCTCTGACTGGACTACCTGTGAGAAGATACTAACAAGCAAAAAAAAAAAGATATTTCACAAAACTCTATTAAACTATTAGACTTTTAAAAATCATTAAAACATATATTATATCAGCATATTATAATTTTTAATAACTGATAAATTTATACTCCCATTATGATCGTTGTACGGCATAAATTATACATTATATTATATATATATATATATATATATATATATATATATATATAAAGATTTCACATAAACACGTGAAACAACAATCAATGATCAAACCACAATAAGAAATGGGAAAACAAGACTAAGATCTTTCAACCGTAACAAGCGGTCTTCGTCAGAGTCAAAAACCCAACTGCCAGTTGGGTTTTTGACTCTGACGAAGACCGCTTGTTACGGTTGAAAGATCTTAGTCTTGTTTTCCCATTTCTTATTGTGGTTTGATCAATGATATATATATATATATATATATATATATATAGACGCATTTACGTCTCCGTTCATTCATTCTTTCTCCTTTTTATTTTCTTTTTTTTCGTCTTCCTAAAGACGGCAAGACGCCGAAATTATCGAGATTCGTGAGTGTTAATCCTTTTTCTTGTGTTCTCTAGCCGTAACTTTAATTATATATATATATATATACAATTAAAAGAAACGGTCCAGCGGACTTTTTTAAATAAAAAATTCAAAAGGAAGGAAGGACGGTGACCGCCTGCCTTCTTGCGGGACTCTTCGCTCTTCACACTTCCTGATGACGACGATAGTCGAAATATCGATGTGAGTTATGTCTGTGTTTTTCTGTGTGTTTCCATTGTTTTGAATTTATTTTATATATATATATATATATATTTGTAAAAGTTGGAAGCAGTCCTTGATTTAAACATATATTGTTAAATAAAGCCCCATATTTGGCTTGTATCTGTTTCTTACACGATATCTCCAGTTTCCGGAATTCTTTCCTCGACTCTTCATTAAAACTATAAAGCTTATCACCAATATTGCTAGTCGGCATTTTTCAAATGTACCACATTCATTATCAGAACAATAATGATAATAATAGTAGGATTGTTAGTTTATATATATATAAAGGTCGACTAGCAATATTGGTGATAAGCTTTATAGTTTTAATGAAGAGACGAGGAAAGAATTTCGGAAACTGGAGAAATTGTATTGGTTTTTATTTAAACGTCCGTTGGACCGTTTCATTTAATTGTATATATATATCTATATATATTATATATTATATATATATATTATATATAACTTCAAATTACACAAAGCACGACACAGAAAAAGAATAGAGAGAACACGTACAGAATTCAATATTTCAAACTGTTGTTCGTCATCAGGAGTAGACTATAAGAGAGGACGAAGTGAGAAAGATCTCCCCACGTCGAAGAACGGAGTGGGGATCATTTATATATATATATTATATATATATGTTGAGAATAGTCATCATCCAGAGTTGAAGGCTCCGCATCGAGACAAGGCCGTTGACAGATCCAACCGTTGGATGATCTTAGTCTTTTTTTCCGTTTCATATTGTGGTTTGATCATTGATTGTTGTTTCACGTGTTTATGTGAAATCTTTATATATATATTTAAAAACATCTTGGGGCACAAATGGAAACTAAAACTGGGATCCACTTTCATTATTATGTTCATAGTTCATAAGAAAGAATATAATAAACTAAGAAGGCGAAAGACAACTCATATATATATATATATATATATAAAGAGTAAAATATCAGAAAAAATATATATTACAACATTTCAAACGAGTAATTATACCTTTAATAAAAATCATTTACAGTTAGTTAGTATGCATTTTGCATCAAAATATAAATTAAAAGTTTCCATGATCTTAAGTAATGAAGATAAAAAAAAATTAATTGTGTTGGTATGTAATTCTAAATTTTTAATAATATTCCTTTGTTTTTTATATATTATCATAACAGTTTTTTTTAAATATTCATATTAAGGAAAAATATATATTAATTTAATTGTTTATAATATTAATTAATATAAATAAATATAAACTGTTTCCTTAGAGGATGGTTGAAGTCTATTTAAACAAAAAATATGCAACGATAAAAATTAATACAATTTACTATGAACTTTATATTTAAAAAAATTGTTAAAATTCTTATTTTTATCGTTACCTAATTTTTTCTCAAAATGTACTTACAGCAATTTCAAAGAAAACAATTCAAAATATTTGACCCTTAAAAAATGCTATTTGAAAATACAATAATTGTTATGGCAATTAACACTAATTAATCTTGTCATTTTCTATAGGTATATTGAACAAAGATAAAGCATTAAATATAATATTAATTAATTAATTTTATTTAATGTTGTAGAGAGCTACAACAATAATACATATATATATATATATATATTATATATATATATATATACTTTTTGGTTGAAAATACGATCCGAAACGGACAAATATAGTTCAATGTAGAAAAATACGGTTTTTTTTCCTGAGAGAAAAAATGTTATTTCTCCTGAGGACGGTTCAGACCGAAAATTAGAGACTGTAAGGGTGTGCCTTTGATTTCTGTATGTTTCTTTTTCTACATCGAACTATATATATATATATTATATATATATATATCGGGGTATGATAGTTATTATTACTAATAATTCTAAATCTAAGCAGGTTTTTCTCAGAGAGGACATAATCGATCAATCCTGAACCTGTACGATGTCAGGTACTTGTTAAAGATCTCTATTCTAAATACACTTTAGTTTGTATTTAGACGGACATTATTGCTAATAATTCTAAATCTAAGCAGGTTGCCACGCAGAGAGGATATTAAAATATCAATCCTGAACCTGTACGATGCCAGGTACTTGTTAAAGATCTCTATTCTAAATACACAGGAGTTTGTATTTAGACGGACATTATTGCTAATAATTTTAAATCTAAGCAGGTTGCCACGCAGAGAGGATATTAAAACATCAATCCTGAACCTGTACGATGCCAGGTACTTGTTAAAGATCTCTATTCTAAATACACAGGAGTTTGTATTTAGACGGACATTATTACTAATAATTCTAAATCTAAGCAGGTTGCCCTCAGAGAGGGCATAAACAATCAATCCTGAACCTGTATGATGTCAGGTACTTGTTAAAGTTCCCTATTCTAAATACACTTCAGTTTGTATTTAGACGGACATTATTACTAATAATTCTAAATCTAAGCAGGTTGCCCTCAGAGAGGACATAAACAATCAATCCTCAACCTGTACGATGTCAGGTACTTGCTAAAAATCCCTATTCTAAATACACTTGAGTTTGCCAAATTTTAAGATTCGTAATGTGGAATCAAAAAGTAATTTGGCACAACCATTACTAAAATGGGTGGCAAATAATATAATTTCTGCTCTTAAATTATCATTAAAAGGTAAATGCCTTATAGGTGTGATCGTTAGAAAACAAACAACAACAATTAAAACCAAACAACAAAAGAAAACCCACAGTGTAAGAAATCTCCACATTTTGCTTTATCTGAATTTATGAATACCTAAAAAAATGTTATAAGTACACAGTAGAAATGAATTACCTTTAAAATTAGCTATCTTAAAAACGTTATTGCATTATCTTTTTTAATGTTTATAAATAAATTAAAATTGAAAATTAAAAGCACAATTAATGTAATATTCTTTAAAATTTCTAACAGTAGTATTCTTTACGTGAAAGTAGGAAAAAAAATATTTAAAACTATAAGAAAATAGTAAAAAGGCTATTTTACTTTATTTTGTTTTATTAGATTTGATATTGAACATTTTTTTGTAATTAGTTATTTCAATATGAATATTACTAAGGTGCTATCAGTTGTGTGGTATTTACATATTGTAGTGTACAATAGTTAGGTTAGGTTGCAGTGGCAGTCCCACAAGGGAACACACGTAGGCCGAGCATTGGGCCCTTTGTGATACCACACAATGAAGATTGATTCTACAGTGGGAGTCCTAAATTTTGCCTAACTCAACTAT